>BLKM01009790.1:0-20000 GCA_013340265.1 Coptotermes formosanus | reverse complement strand
CTTTAAAGTTACCGTTAGTTGAGTCTGCTTCTAATTTAAGATACGTACAAAAGAACGCTGTAATCAGTGTATGGACATCATATGACTATTAGCTTCATTATTGACAGCCCATGGCAATATAAAACTGCCCTAAATATACGTGGAATTAAGCGCAGTGTGCGAGGCCTGTCCCCGATTTTGCAGTCTGTGTTACAAAAACGACGGCCATTTGGCATTTATTAATTTTTTTTCGAATTTGTGTACAAAGACATGAAACGAGGTTTAGAATAAAACTCTGAACAACCAGTAACTGATTCCTGGTTTACGGCTACAGCCCACTGAAGTTACGGCCAAATTTCCTTAAGAAAATTTCAATTAAAACTACTGTAAAATGTCATTAAAATTTCATTTCGAACTACATTTCAAATTGTGCGTTCCAAGTGCTGATTGTTACAGCGCCCGTTATTGGGCCTAGGGAAAGACTACTTATTTTAAACCCCCCTGGACCTGCCGGATGATGTATATTCCACCTCATTCCGTATTTTCGACTTACGACTACGTGTTCAGAACGTATCTGCTTCGTAAGGCGGGGAGTGCCTTTACTATCCCGAATTAGAATAAAAGATTTACAGCACTGGGTCTGTTTCCCTCGTCAGGTGAAAGGTGGGAATTGCTTGTTTTGTCGGGTCTGAAAGAAACAGCTGTTCGCAGGAAGTGATCCAGTCTAACGTACTGTCTTCAGAACACTTCTGAATTTTTAACTTACTTGCCTAGTGAATGAAGACTTGAAAGGATATATAAGGCAGCGTTTGGTATGCTGGTCGGAATGCTGGGTCCGATAACGTACAAAAGTTACGAAGTGAAATATGAAGAACTGGAGGGTCGTTAGTGCGGGTAGTTTCCAGCCTGTCACAGCGGAAATCCGGGTTCGTTTCCAGGTCAGTCTGTCTGGAATTTGTGGTGGAGAAAGTAGCACTTCTCCTTTAGTGTCATTACACCTATGCTCAGTACTCACTTGTTCATTTGTCAGCGATGGCGTGTGATCTTGGCAGTTGACAGTGGTCAGTTAATAACGAACATAAGTAGAAAGAAGAATCAAAGGTGGCAGTCGTTTGCCCGAATACATTGTTTTCTCCGTACTCAGAGCACTAACAGGGCTTCGTCGGGCCCAGTGCCACCGCTAGTTCTTCATTCTCTTCCCAGTTTATCTGTTTATGTGCACATGCCTAATTATACGCAGTCTGTATTACTCATACTGTCCCTGTGTGCTTCATTCCCTACAGTTACCCTAAGAATTTGGTAATCATCTTACATATTTGTGTACACATTTTGCCACCAATTTAATTAAAATGTAATCTGTTTTATTTTTTACGTAATTATTTATCTTTTACTTTATTTATAAATTAATATATTAGTTTATTTACTTAGATGTTCTCAAATATGCCTGTGACAGTTCTGAAAATTCCTGCTTCAAGTAGGCTTTGTAGGATGCGAATTACAAAAATGATAGTCTGTTAAAAGTCTCTATTCATACCAACATTTTACTTACCTGATTAGCTAAGGGGGAACAATTTACTTCTGTCCAGGAAGTATCCGTTTCAAACACCAATCGGAAGGATGTGTGTCGGTACACTTTAAAACTTACTTGGAGTTCGTTGTGTGAGGTCATCCTCCATATGTAGGTCTGATGTGGTAATACATAAACAAAATACGTAATTCAGCGCTCCTAAATAAACTATAAAACCAAGTTTCAGTTTATTGATATATTACATTAGTTGAAATGAAATACTTCAAATGTTAGTAAAATTAACTCCCATGTAGGCTGTAGTAAACGTAGACTAATGACGAAGTAGCGATATGTGATTGCAGTGTAGGGTATGCTTCGTGATGATGATTGTTGTATCAGCATGTGTAATTATTCTGTTAGAAATAAGAGGAGAGACTTCGACTAGTGCAGGATGTGATTTTCACTTCACAAAGCACAACGCAAATGCATAGAAATTACCGCTACAAAATTGCCTGAAAGGGGATTAAAAAGGCTGTAATTAAATACTAAATTAATCATCTGTGCAATAGTAATTCCAGTTTGTTGTTTATGTTTTCAGTCAGGTTAACCAACCGTGATTGATAGAAGCAACATAGAAGACGAGTAAAATGAAGACACTCTGAGCAATAGAAATTAAAGTTCACTTCCTTCACTTAATGCCTGTGGATAACAGGGCGCGATACGGCAAAGGAGGACAAAGTTTTCCTAGCACACTCATGAATCCTTTAAACTGATGAAATTTTATCGATCATGCATTAACCAATATGAATTCAAAGAACAGAAGTAAAAGCTGTTGAAAGGTTCTTTTCTTTAGCGAAGCCGTTACCATATTGCAACTAATAAAACTTTCAACCAAAGTTTCAAAGCTTTTAATACAAAAAAGAGATGCTATTGAGAGATTTTTGAAAAGTTTATAAACAATACAGGAGATTAATTACTCCAGAATCTGCCACATACTTTATTATTAATTAATATCCCGAGGGGGGGGATTCGCCTCTTACTTATTACCCGCCCGCACACTCACTCTGTTTGTTACCGAAGTTTGAACTTTAGAAATCCGGTTCCGCTAATGCACGCTTTATTGCAGTCTTTTCGTTGTTATCCTCATCCGCTTCTCTCTAGGCATAATAGCTAACCCTGTTAGGTCTATGTTGATGCTCATTAATGTGATTATTGTGTTGCCCTTTGTGCGGTATACATATGTACTGGAATCCCTCAGTGGCTTCAGAGCAAACCTGGACCCCACGGTGTTTGTCGCGGATCTCTCTGGACAAAGCAACGCAGTAAATGTCAGTAGATCTGAACACACCAGAGACGAAAGTCTATCATTTTGCTTGCGTCTAATTTATTAATTGACTCGCGAGTATATAGCCTACATGTTGGGTTAGAATGTGACTGGCACTTTTTCAAGAAGAGTACAGAATGTACGTTCCCAAACGTTTTATAGTGGCCGATTAGCTTTGGCCACGCTAAGGAATTATTGAGTCTGTTTTCATAGTCTTCAGCTTCCTGAGAAGGTCGAAAATTTGTGTTAATTTGTTGACGTGGTGAGAGATTGAGGATGGATAACCTAGCTTCATGATTCTAGATGGAAAAAAAAATCATTCCCTAGCATGCCACCTTGGAACAGCTAATTCCCCAGTGGACGAAATTAACTGAAAATTAGGGCGATTGGGTAGAAAAGCAAGATACGCCTTATCACTGTGTGCTAATTCTGTGATGCGCATTAAGTGAATAGTCTTCAGTCTTTAATTACTTCAGCACTGTTGTTGTTACGCGTTGTTTCCTTCCATTGAAATAGTCCTGTCAGCGCTGCCGTTGGATTTTAGTGCAAGAGTGTGGCACCAGTATGAACTTTGCAGCAGATATTTGTACTCCTGCGGCGCGGTTGAAACATTGCCATCATAGCACGCAGCCATTTGTAACACATGGTTCATTTAATGTTTGCTTCACATTTTGATTTACTGCATGTGACATTTGAATGTAACCTTGTGACGTAGCAATGTATGTCAACAATGTTATGCAAAACAGTAGCTTCGTTTCTCTTATTATTCGAATACAAAAACATGGATTATAATTCAATCAACTGTAAAATTATTCTGTCGCTGTTTGTGACGTATTAGTGCTACGCTGCGACAGTGAACAGCGCATAACGAATAATTCACTATTCAGCGATGCGTCTTTTTATGTCTCTCTCCGTGTTGCGAAGTATGGAAACAGAGAATCAAAATATGTGTGTGATACAAAGTGATGCAAAGAATGATGAAATGATAAATTGTGCTCGTGATAATGAATGGAAAGTGAAGGAAGCAGTCGGTATACGTTACCAGAGTTTATAAGTTAGTTGGTGTTGAAAATAATTACGATTCTTAGATTTTATTACAAACAAAATGCAGGTCGGAAGATGTAGATGCAGGTGGGCGTAAAATATGTCTGAATCGATCTTAGTTAACCTTTTAAAGCCAAGCGGTAACTTTACGTACCACCAGCTTAAACATCCAAAAATTCTACGTGGTGCCCACATTGCGTTTATGTGTTTTGTACGGATCTCAGAACAAACAACTTCTGCCTTATAAAATATTAAGAGACTGGTTTTTATAACCGAAGTGGAGAGTGTTTACAGTGCGGTACGTACTGAGTCCTTATATAAAACAGATACGCTTCGTCTTTAAAGGGTTAATATTGTATGAGGATGTGCTCTGTATTTCTCTGACTCAGAAGAGCGTACATTGGCGGACTGTTTTAGTAATTCCATAAGTGGCGGGGAACTTCTTGGCCATTTGCGTGATTGGTATCTCGGAAATGAAGGTTCTACTCCATGAATTAGGTTTACTAACACCAGCTAAGAGAGTTGGCCCACTGAAGCAGCGTGCTGAATGGCAGCATTAGTTACGGAGGCTGTTTACCGGAAATGTGCTTTAACTTCCGAATTAACGTGTCGTAGTAATGTTTTAATTTTCACATATTTGTACCTTACGAAATATCAAGTGGCACCTGACTGAATTTCCACTTTCCTACAAGGTCTAAAAATACTGTAATTATATTCTTTATACCTTAACCCCTAATTTCACCTAAATCATTCCGCAGAGACTTGAAGTAGTACACACAGAATCTCATATTTACTCGTATTTCGATATCATGATTTATGAATGACGTTAAGAGAGCTGGTGCACTTATGCCAAACCAAAAGATGTTTCTGAGGAGTTTAATAAAATTTATTTTGAATGTAATCGACGCCTCAAGCCTGTATATTTATTTTTTACATATAAAATTATATATGTTAATAGTTTAACACTGAAACACGAGAGCAGCCGTAACGTAAGTCCGCAATTACGTTTGTTTCAAGAATTTAACATTATATCTCTGACACTCAACAAACGTGAAGAATACATGACTATATTTTTATGAAATTCTAAAATCAGCATTTTGTTCAGCTATTTGCTGCATGTGTTAAGCAACTAATTACATGAATAAGGCCCTCCTCAAGCGTGTAGTATGTATGTAGTACGGTGGTTGTCAAGACAGAGTAATTATTTTGTTAGAGCCAATGAAACCAAGCGTGAAGCATGCCTTCACATGCCTTCTAATTGGTTCTATATCCTCTTCATACTCGTTCTTTGGTCTCTCTACTGCAAGCTGTTTTATTTGTCGATTGAAGTGGCTGTCTGCGAAACACTCGAACTGAAGGGCCGGGGAGTCACAGGCATCTCCCACAAATGTTTCTGTCAAATACCCTTACCTTCCTCATGTTGCTTTCCATCCTTCTATCTCGCTATTGATTGCACTCAATTTATTTGAAGAGGTTGCGAATTCGTTCATTAATATTTAAGCAACAATTGAGAACATGAGCTGGTAACATTAATAAGTCCACCGAAAGAAGAGATAAGTAAACAAGACAGACAGATTGTTAATTTGTATATTAAATTAACCCTTTAAAGACGAAGCGTATCTGTTTTATATAAGGACTCAGTGCGAACCGCGCTGTAAACACTCTCCACTTCGGTTATAAAAACCAGTCTCTTAATGTTTTACAAGGCAAAAGTTGCTGTTTGTTCTGAGATCCGTACAAAACACATAAACGCAATGTGGGCACCACGTAGAATTTTTTAATGTTAAGCCTGGTGATACGTAAAGTTACCGCTAGGCTTTAAAAGGTTAATGGCTCGTCTAAAGGCTATGAAGCGCTTTTCTGCTTACTTCTGTCAGAACATTCAAGATGAGAATAGCGAGGTTGTTCGATTTCACTAATACGTGCTTTAGCACGTACAGTGTGGTATGTTGATGGTAATATGTTCATACGTCTTCTGCAATTAGTATTTAGATATAGACATATATCTGCATTTGAGTAGCATGATAAAAATTGATGCAAGATTTACACGCGAAATTAAATGCTGGATTACCATGGCAAAAACAGAATCCAGCAAGAAGACGGTTTTCGCCACAAATTAAGCTTAAAGTTACAGAATAAACTAGTAATGTGCTACGTTTGGGCCATAGCTTTTGTATGGTGCTGACGCTTGGACACCTCGGAAAGTATATCAGAAATACCTGGAAGCTTTTGAAAAGTGTTGCTGGAGAAGGGTGGAGCAGATCAGTGGTACTGATACTGTGAGATGTAAAAAGAAGTATTACATAGAGTCAAATGGGAGCGGAATTTCCTGGATAGAATAAAAAGAAGGAAGAATAACTGGAAGTGTCAGAGCTTGAGTAGGAACTGCCTTTAGAACACGTTTTGAAGGAAAGATAGAGGGAAGTATAGAAGTGACGAGGAGACGAGGAAGAAGACGTAAACAGCTACGGGATGCCCTTAAGGAAATAGAGGATACTGGATATTGAAAGGGGAAACACTAGAGCTGTATATCGAAACATTGTTGTAGAAACACGTACGATGGACAATGTGCAAAACACCAGTAGAGTTTACGATAAGATATAGTCTTCATAGTCGTTCAAAAGCAGATATAAGTACACTGCAGACTTTGCAGCGTTCGCGACTAAAATATTCAAGGAACATGAAAACACAAAAGCTCACACTTCTTATAAAGAAGTTACAAGGCAATAATCGTGCAGTGCGATTTAACGTAAGAAGACAGTTAACAGGAAATAGTGAAAAGAGATTCCGTTGTAATGAACGGCATATTTGAGTACGTAAATTGTTAGCAGTCAATTCTCGTCATCGTACGTCGCTCCTCTTCCGACCTGCTACTTGCCACTGGGACATGAAGTACAACAAAAACATTCGGTTTGCTATTTCCGACACTAGACAAAATAATAAATTTATAATAAATACTAATAAAGAAATTAATGAAGTAATAAAAGGACAGAACATAATTGGGTTTATTAAAATTCAAAGATTAATTTGGTTGGGCCATGTTGAACGCATGACTGATGATAATAATGTTAAAAAGATCAAGAGATGGAAACCCATGTCGAAAAGACCAATTGGAACGCCTAAAACACGTTGGGAAGACGACGTTTTGGAAGATATCAAAAGCATGAAAATATGTGACTGGAAGAATGTAGCACAGAGTAGAAACAGATGGAAGGAAGTGGTTGAGCAAACCAGAACCATTGTGCAGGTTGTAGCGCTTTATAAGGAGAAAAAGAAGAGAAAATAATAAATACTGCTTAACAGTTCCCAACTGAATTATTTACAAGGGCCATAAACGTTAAAGATTAGGCGAAACGTGGGTCATGGATACGGCACGCGCGAGTTTGAATCCAGAACACTATATAATTCTTTAACGGGCTTACTTGGTAAGAAATTACTTAGAATAAATCAGCTTGTAATTGATCGTTGACGTAAGAGGTAAAGTATGAGCGGAAAGACGCAAGAGGCACAGTTCTCTTGTGACGTATGAAATCCTAGACATATATATAAGGACATATCTAGACAAAATACGTGTTATGGCAGTGTGCGTAAGCTCGGTTGTAAATGTTTCATTGTCAGTGCAGACTTTCGTTTTATAGGGAAGATAAAGTGCATTAAAAGTTGTACTTGACGCTAAACGAACCGTCGCCAGGTTTGTCAACACACACGCGCACGCACGCACACGCACACCATGCGTCTGGCGGTTGCGGTGTACGTGGAGCTGAGTTAATTTGAGATTTATATTTCAAATACATACATGAATTTATTTATGTAAAATAAAGATGTCCCTGTGCATATCATGAAGGCGTGGAGGGAGTGAAGATAACAGCTCCACTCTTTCTTAAGCTCGATACTACACAGAGATGATGGGTCAGCCTTACATTCTAGCCTCTCTGACACCCATTAAATAGTAGATTGGATGACCACGTAGCCGTTACGGGCGTTGTAGAGGAGAAGAGTCTCATTCCATGCCATGCAATCATCTTATAATGATTTCTGTGTCATACAGTCCCAAGCCTAGTCATTATACCGACCGAGCTGTCGTGCCCATTAACGTATTTTTAGTTTTAAAAATAAGTCTCACAGAATTGTCACAAAACTTTCGTACGTGTAGGAATATAGTACATCAGAACTCACAGTGAACTTTTCAAGCTTTAAACAAGGGCCTGTTTCTGGTGTGGGATTGTTTTAATGTTTTCCCAGCGAACTGGCGTGCCGAATCTGTAAGAGAATTTTTCAATACTTCACATATGTAGGCCTGTCTGTCTCTAGAATAGATTTACCCACAAATACAACATGTGACACGTTTCGTGTATGCTGCAGTTACAAGTTCTACCTAACGCCTTTCAAATTTTCTCTACGTTTTCCTCTCCATAATGATAAAGGGCACGATATAAAAATGTTCCAATTATAATATACAATTCATACATATTTTAACCCTTTAAAGACGAAGCGTATTTGTTTTATATAAGGACTCAGTGCGTACCGCGCTGTAAACACTCTCCACTTCGGTTATAAAAACCAGTCTCTTAATGTTTTGTAAGGCAAAAGTTGCTGTTTGTTCTGAGATCCGTACAAAACACATAAACGCAATGTGGGCACCACGTAGAATTTTTTTAATGTTAAAGCTGGTAGTATGTAAAGTTACCGCTAGGCTTTAAAAGGTTAGCAGAGTTTCCCTTGGGAAATATTATGGGCCCGATATGCTCGTATTACGTCAGTTTATGCGGTGAATGTTTTTTGCGTCTGATAGTCGGCTGCATACACACAATAAACACGTAGCAACTTAGTAAATCGGTAACACTTCTGACTTGTGACCAGGAAGACAGGTTCGAAATTCGGCCGGTACGCCCACTCTTTTGTTTGAAGTTCTCGTACCTTTCCTCAGTTTCTCCAGACATACTGAGTTAGTAGCGCGGATGAATTTACGAACGCTTTACGTCTATGGATCTGCCGTATTCGGAAGAACGTTGCGTAGGGTAAATTACATCCACATTACTAAACACACCTGTATCCGATACGAAAAAAGTTACCAGGTAATCTTTAAAGCATGATAGTTGTTACACATTCATTGATTATCAACTAGGTATTAAAACAAAGAGGAATTTATAGTTTCTGTAATTTTAACCGCTATGCTTAACATGTACTTAAGATTTCAGTGACATAAAAACATTAATTAAGCCAGAAAACTCGTATAGTTTAATAAAGTACTTCACATAGCACACTCGCCACCGCATGATTTGGCTTGGCTATGGGCTCTAGGGTGGTGTGGGATAGCGCAGTCGACATAGCGACCCGCTACAGGGCTAGACGGCCCGGGGATCGAATCCCGGTGGGGGCAAAATTTTCCGCTCCCATCGATACGGACCCTGGGGCCCACCCAACCCCCTATACAATGGGTACCGCGTAATTTCTGGGTTTAAAGCGGCCGGACCTTGGCGTTAACCACCCATCGTATCCAGTGCGGAGGTTAAAGAAAGAGTTGTGTTGTACCTGTACTCTCACTCTGTGCTTTCATGGCAGATTATAGGGTAAACTTTAATTTTTATCGCCTCTAGGCCAGACCTGTGCAGTGTACGGGTAATACATCAAGTTAAACACGTACAGTACGTGGAACCGCAAGAAAACCACATTCTTCTCGCGTCAATGTGTCCGTAAACTTTCACCTCCGGATATGTGTATGTTTGGTTATATCGACGTAAATTAACCGAAGAAACGTTCTCCCGAAGTGTGGGAAATTCCTGCAGGTACACCCCGTGTAACTTGTCATTTGCCTTTATTCGTATTATTGGTGTTCCCTTGCGACGGCTTGTGGGAATAAATCCTTGGCCCAGGCCTGTAGGGAATGAACATGCTTACAGCGTAAGAAAAAAGTCTGTTATGGGAGTGAGCCACAGCTAGCGATGTTTTAATCAGCTCTGGCTGTAGAAGCAGGCTGGTGTGGTTATTAATTTTACCCTGGAGACGTGTTCTTTTCTACTCTGGATGTTGCGCGTTTTAAACACGTGTTATCGTAACGGCAGGCTTTTTATCTTGCTCTTTCATTACGACTCTTTTTCTCTTTGCGTTTTATTCTTTTTCTTCCCCGTCTTCATCTATACCTTCCTACAAAGCGTTATATAGGGTGCATGATGACGCTTCCAATTTTCATTGGCTTAATTGCTTTCCGGGTGATCAGCCTTTCTGTCAGTAGAAAGACGATAAGAGACGCCGTGAGAGGGTTGCCTGGAAAGTGCCAGAGAGATTTTGTGGCCTTAGAGGGCTCTATATCTGATCGTATGGTAAGGAAACAGGAGGGTTTTAGATGTGATTTAACTCGTCTGTAACTGTGGTGTTTGGTGTGTTTGGTGTGTGTGTGTGTGTGTGTGTGTGTGTGTGTGTGTGTGTGTGTGTGTCTGTCTGTCTTTTGACGCAGTCATTGTAGCACTAGTCTGTGATCTCCACGGCTGTGTTTGATTTCCGGGTAGGACAAGCAATTTTCTCACTGTCACAGCGCCCAGAACCAGTTGTGGGGTCAAAGGAGCCCTCTGTAAAATGGAGCTATTATTTATATGTATTTATGTATTTACTAAGGGTTTTAGTATCTGAAAATGTGTGAAATGTTTGGATCGCAACAAATGATGAATAGGAAATGGCCTAGAAGGAACCGACCTTGACGTAGTTTGAGGAACTGTTCTGGGATTTTGACTTGAATGCCTGAGTGAAACCACAACCGTAATAAGAATCAGGGAAGAAACATAACAAAATAAATTTTCAGGAGAAATTTAAAAAGAAAGGGTAATGAAAATAATTTATCCACTTTCTGTTGTGTAAATTTAGAAATAATAACCCTGTCATAACCTGATATTTAATCAACTGACCGGTCTCATTGTTGCAATTCCTGTAACCGCGAAGAAAATCTGTAAATGCATCATAAACTTTAGCTCTACGTATGCTATGTCTTTGCTGCTGTAGGTATAAAGAAACAACGTTTCTGTACGTATAATTAGAAGCTTCCGCCCGTCTCTCCTTCCTTCTGCCTAAGACCGCTGCCCTCTTTCAATGTTTTCCAAGCGCCGTCCCTAACAGTATTTATACGATAAAGTAATGAGTTGCGAAGAGCAGCACCTGGTTCGTAGCATCTCGTCAGAAATGATGATGGTTTGCTCCTTTTGATAGAATTGACAGAGGAGAAACCCTAGATATCTGAAAACGAGTTGCTCATTTATCTTCCATATACTGATACCGCAAGGGTGTTTCCGGATCTGCTCGCTAATGGTTGACCTTAAATCCTTTGGGTTTGTGGCGTGGAGGATATTTTTCTATCTGACCGTACTCGACCATCGTGGTGTTTGAAAGGGCCTGCGGGAGAATCTTACAACTAGTTGAAGCTTAAAAAATAAAGTTACGTGTCCCATTATATTCCCTTTCTCTTTCACGGAGGACGTTGTATCGTGTCAGTGTCTTTAGCTCTTCTTTAACCTTTTAAAGCCTGGCGGTAACTGTTTACAGAATGTTTACAGCGCGGTACGCACTGAGTCCTTATATAAAACAGATACGCTTCGTCTTTAAAGGGTTCAAACCGATTGGTTGCTATGCAGTCCACCAAACTTAGCACTAAGAGCTCTTTTAGGGACCAAAAGAGGTGAAAGTCGCTGGTTGTCAGATGTGGTGAATATGGCGGATGGGGTTACCCCTCCAATTTTAAATCTGTAATCTGTTTCGCGGTATGACGGGTTGTATGAGGTCGGGCGTTATGCTGCAGACACATGCCACAAGACAACAAACCACGAGGTCTTATTCGGATTGTTGGCTTATGCTGAGTCCGAAGCATATCACTGTGCAATCCTATACTGTACAGTTTTTCCGGTTTTCTGTCGAATGGCCTTTGTATTGCCAAATGTACACTGGCGGTTGTTCCTACCTCGAGCTACATTGCTGCAAAATGAAAATACAGCTAATTAATATGTCGAATTTAATTTTATTCACTAAATCATGCATGCATAATTACATGTTAATGACCGTGTAATAGATAAATGTGTATGGTTCATTGCCCAAAGCGGTTGACGTTCTGAAATCAAATCTAGCGTGTTATAAACCCCGTAAAATATAGTACGTAAAATAAAATTTGTTTTACATTATATAAATATTATCTTAATGGTAATGCTTCTGACCTGCACGCAGGAGGTACCGGGTTTGAATCCCTGACGGTCATGGCTGCCTGTTTTACTCTGTGCTCTTCGTTCTTCCAGGAGACTGCCAACTCAAATCCTCTTCTCCCACTCTGCGCCTCTTCGTAACCTGTTAGGTTCTTCTCGTACCACTCTACACACGCCTAAGTTGACGTTTCATAAGCTAACGTGGGCCACCAAAACAGACAAGAGGCGCAATGTACTTATAAACGCAACATTGAGGCGCGTTAGCGTGACATGGTTACCGTGGAAAAGCAATGAGTATTATAAAGCCCAAGTGTGTCTATAGCCTTAGTTACCCAGCATGCAACATGCGTGTGCCGTATTATATTGTCGTCTGTGGTCTGTCCGGCTGTGCCATATTTTTCCACATTATCTCATAAACGGCACGATTTTCGGAAAAAGTTATTGAACATGTGTGTTTTGATTTTATCTACAACTACTGTCTGAAACATTTCTCATTCCAATAAGAATTCAGCGAGATATTACCATACGTGTGCATAGCTCTTCACGTAAAGTACCCGTTATACTTGTCAGATTTTAATGAAACTTTAATTTTCTCCACAGATTTTCGAAAACTTGTACAGTATCATATTTCATGAAAATCCGTCAGTGGCAGCCGAGATGTTCCATACGGGCAAACAGACAGACATAACGAAGCCAATAGCCACTTTACACAATTACGTAAACGCACCTAAAAGAAGGGCAATGCAAACTGATGGTAACGTTGCATGCCATAAAATCTCTTTTTTCCGTCCAGTGTTTTCCCTGTAATTCGCTTTAACAACATGCGGTATTCTGGCATACGTCACTATTGACAATCAGCATGTCATTACCCTCCGTAGGAAAACACGTAAATGATTCCAATTTAGGTATACAGTTAATTTCGCTGCAGTTTATTGAGTTACGTTTTAGTATACCCTATATACTTTTCTTTGCGCATGTCACATGTGACTTGAGTTTTAGCGGCGTAATGCTGCTTTATGTGTAACATCCATTAATTGTAATATCTTGCTGTAGGTTACTGCACGTCTGTTTTCTTTCAATCTTTAAGTCAAGTGTTTCGTTTAGTAGTCCTTCCCTCTTCTGCCTGCTTGTTCACAGTAGGTGTAGAGGGTTTTCATTTTCAGTTGATCACACTCAAACACACACCACAGTCGGCAGGACTCCTCTGGACGAGGGGTCGGCCCATCGCAGAGACCTCTGCCTGACAACACAGACACCCACAACAGAGAGACATCCATGCCCCCGGTGGGATTCGAACCCACGATCCCAGCAAGTGCTCGGCCACAGACCCACGCCTTAGCAAGTCAAATGTAACACCCATAATTTATCGTGCAGGAACTCAGTGCTATGCGTTTTAATTCTTCAGTAATCTCAGAGTATGTAAGAAGCAGGAGCCGCTAATAGAATGTTTTGGAAATTAAATCCACTTCTCTTATATTTGTTCTTAATAATTTATCGTGCTGTATATTTAAATTAAATTTTCAGTTGATATTGAGGCTGCTTGCGATATTTAAATATAAGAACATCCCGGTGTAGGCTGTAAGCTTATAGATGTGTGTGCTTGCAATAATTTGATTACATATCACTGGCTTCGTTGCGTGAAATAGACGAAGTGTGACCTCAAAGTTCCCGGAATTATTTATCACGTTGCCTGTCGTGTTACATGAAACTTGATTTTGTCGAAATCTTGACTTGACACGTTTTAAAGAGCACAGTCTGCGATTTCGACATTGTAAAGTTTTATTCCTGTCAAAGCTGTTGCAGAAATATTCTTATTTATCGTCGAAAAATGGCTTTGGCTTCTTTCGAAGTTGAGATCCTTCTTGAAGAGACGAAATTTGAGAACGGCAAAGAGGTTCAGAAAAAAATGCGATAGAATTGCTGAAAGTAATTCCGAAAGGGCTGTTATATAAATGTTTGCAACGGTGGCAGTATGGCTGGCATGAGTGTGTAGCTGCTGAAAGGGACGGCTCTGTAACGCTCATTAGCCAGTGCGTATCTATACGGTAATGCTTCTAGTTGCAATAAGATTATTTATGCCACTTTCTAACCACACATCTTATTTGAATTTGGCTCTGAATCCATTTGTGGACACGGATTACAGTCACAAACCCTCAGAATCTGGACACCACTGGGAGAGAGGTAGAAGTCAGTTCTTCAGGCTGACATGAGCTCCTTCAGTCCAGCCAGGAACGTGACGAACTTTATATAGTCGAATTACTTAGCGTCCCGATGGAATGACAAGCACTCAACACGTTTAATGCCATGCTAAAATATGCATACGGGGCCCTCTACACTTGCAGGGCTAACCTCTCACAGTTGAGCGCGCTTAGTAAGTGAAAGTCTATACAGGAGGTCAGTGCAATCGCATCGTCAAGTCACCAGCTTCAACGCAGACATTTCCTTGTTCCCTTTGACACTTCAGTTCCGTTTCTGTGCAAAGTTAGCGTAAGTTTCAGTTTCATGTGTGTTGTCTGTATGTTTCAGGAGATGAAAATGTACAGAATAAGCAGTCTCGGGAATAGTACAAGGGGCGATCCTTCAGCTTGGGGGTTGGGCGGGGGGACAAAATTCCCTCACCGTAGGGAACTAGTATTTTACGTTAAGGAAGATGAGATGGGCTGGGTGTGTAGCACTTATAGATTAGAAATGCGTACTTAAATTTAGTTCCAATTCTTGAAGGTAGGAGACAACTTTGGAGATTTTGGAGAAGATGACAGCTTAGTATTCAAATGGTTCTGTAAGAAATAGGGTAAAGGGGCATCAAATGGATTCGTTTGTCGGGAGGCTTTTACGTAGACGGTAATGTACTTCGAGTTGTGTGAAAGTTGCAAAAGTTGTAGACTAATCGACTGTTGAATTCTCAAATAATGTGTTCCATGTTGTGAAGTAATGGAAAATTGGTGGTACTTGGGGTTAAGGGCTGACTGTTCTAGAGCAGCCCCCGTGTTTCGAGTCCTGTCGGATACAGCGTACTGCAGATTTCTTCATGTTTGGGTCAAAGCACTCTTTATCTGGAACACGTTTTCTACTGGATATTTTTACTTTTTCCTGTGACCGTAATATCCGTGGGAAATGAAAATACTGCACGAAGTGTACTCCTTTAAAATACGTATGTTCCTACCTTCACTCCTTGTCAGGTGGGTACAGACAGTCCTTAGTATAGGCGGTGACGTACCCAGGTTTTTTGGCCCGCGGGACGAGTAATAACAATGGCAGCCCTAGCGGAAATGATCAACCATAAAGATCACAATCAAGTTCAGAGTTTCCTTTTATTTGGTTCAGTAATTTAAACTGTGCCAATCGCGGTGACCGTGCGGTCTGAGGCGTAGGTCTGCAGCCGCTTAATTGCTAGAATCGCTGGTTCAAGCCCCCGTAGACGGCATGGCTGTTCGTCTCTTGTGTTTGTTGTGTGTTGTATAGGTGGGGGCCTATGTGACGGGCTGGTCAGTCGTTCAGAGGAGTCCTGCCGGCTGTGTGTGTGTGTCTAAGTGTGTGTGTGATCTAGGAACTGCAAGAATGAGGTGGCCTGGCCCGACTTGGGCTGTTGCGCCACCAAAAATTTAAAATATTTTGAACGCAAAAGGTCAGGTTTTTTTAATTTAATAGGCCCTGTATTATTTTTGCCGCCCGGGGGAATAGCACCATTTTTAGGCCCCCCCCCACCCCCCGAGGTCCGTCACAGAGTAGAGGCCATATCCGTACGCATAATACACATAATGAGTGCCATCACCTCGCAGTTGGCCTGTGACCAGCCACAAACTTCCGGCTAAAACGAAGGGGCTTAATCGCAGTTGAGGGGGTTGTCCATAAAAGTACGGCGAGAAAGGTTTTATAGAAGTTCCCCAGAGTTTCTTGTCATTTCGTTACAGTATTTCGAATCTTTTTCTTTGGGTCCATTATAAAAGTCGTTGAAAGTAGATCAGCAGTTGATAAGGTTTCCTGAAATTGCAGATTCGCGGCTTCTCTGAATCTTAGCTTCCCTTTCCATTTAATCTTGCATGTATTTTTGATTCTTAATCTATGCCAGTGTGGGTAATCTAACATAAGAATATTTATTGTGACATAATCCAGTCGTCCTTCCACAAATATTTTCGCGTCTCGCGTTTTTTCCGGCCGTTTTATCATACAGCTTCATTTGCATCCGATTAGTATTTTCTGGAAATTTAATTCTGTTCAACTTCTATCTTTCCCATATTAACTACTATCTTTCGTCTTTCTATTCCTCTTCGCTTCGTTTTCCTTGTCTTCTGCCCCTGTTCTTAGTTACAACATTCCGCCGGCAGTAAACTTCAGGTACAGTGCGACCAAACTTTTCTCAGAATATTTCATTATCTAATGGGAAAAGCGCAACTGTTCACTGTCAGTTGTTTATGGCAGTTTGGTGGTTTGTCGTTATGCTATATACAGTTCAGGTAGGAGGGTTTGGTCTTTACTTTCTAACAAAGTAACCATGATAACAATTTCCTAGTGGTATTTAAAGCTGCAATTTCTAATATCTGTCATTATAATGTGCCGCATTTTGTTGTGTAATGTTCACAAGTTAAATTAGAAAGGTTTTATGTGACAAAACTTTTATTCCTGTATATAAAATTATTCTTTGAAAAATGCTTGTCCCAATTTCTGATCTTATTTTGACTGTCTTCATAATAACGATATATCCCTAGTACCGAAATTCATGAGTACGGCGTTATTATGGGAACGCAGGTTTTAGTGAGCATTTGGGAAGAGTGTATCCCGTAACGTGAATCAGACTTACAGTGCACAACTCAATATAAAAAAGTATTCGGTATTATGGAACATTTTCCATAAATCTCCATGATATCGAGTCATAACTGATTTGTGTGGTAATTTTAATAACCCATACAAGTGTTGCAAGTAATTTACTTGGCATTTTATATTGCTTATCCCGTGCACGATTATTACTCGAATACAGTATTTGTCCAACCAGTACACTATATTCAGTGTGTTTACATTACAACACTTACAATATTTTTACATCTTAGTCCTACATGTTTCTATCCTGTAGGATCATCGTCGGGGACTGATTCGACGTTAAAAATTAATTAGAAGTGACATACATAGCTTTATAGTATATGTTTTAGAACAAGAAATAGTTGGTTGGCACGAAGTTTTACGTTTGTGTATCTCTGTGTTTATATTGGAAACAGTTAAAACTACTAGACTGATTAAAGTGTATGAATAGGTGTAGCAAATTTACGTAAAAGTTAATTAAAAATTAAAAATTAATAGACGTGTTTAAAATATTATGTCGTTGAGCGATGGTTGCAATGGTAATTATAGTACATACGTGTGTATTAGGAGTTGGATGTGATCGGCAGATCTACATGTGTGGGACTAAGATGTAAAAATATTTTAAGTGTTGTAATGTAAAAACATTGAATATAATGCACTGGTTGGACAAGTGTTGTATTTGAATAACGCACTTCACTTTAATGCCATACTTCATTATTCTCCTGCTAGGAATGTGAATTTTCTCAAATGTTCACGGTTCTGGCTGTAGGACGTGTATGCAGACATTTCCTAGAGGTACGAAGTTTTCTTCTTGTCTTTATTAGGTTTTGTCTAGCATCTTATGACTGATTCACTTACCGAACATTTCCGTGTTTCGGTAAACACCGCATGTTTATTTCCGAAACTTACTTTAGCCACAGATGACGAAATGAGATATGCCTTGCTGTAGTTGACATTTTATGCTAACTGAAGGACTAACTGTTCGGCGTTCGTTATCACGTTACGTTACGTGTTGTTGGACAGCTGGTGATGATCAGTCACTTTTAATGTTGCTTGCTTTTCTGGTTTTTGAATCCACTTTCGGCATATTATTATTATTATTATTATTATTATTATTATTATTACCGCTCATTTGGAAAGGTAAATTTGTTCCTGCTTACTTCGTGAAGGCGTATGGGACGTGGGAGATAACTCCATACATTCTTGACCTGTGCACTAGATGGAGGACGGTGGCCACCTTTACTCCCCCGGTCGGTTTATCATCTTGGAAAGAGCCCCCAGTACACATTGGACAGAAGGCTGGCTAGGTCCCGGAGTCGGCCTTGACATTTTGTGGGATCGCTTGCTCCTACTCGCAATCGAACCGCGATTCTTCATTCTTCCAACCCGGAGCTTAATCGGTACGCTGAATGCGCTAGGCTTGTGTCCTGTTCCACTAAAAAAAAAGGCTGGTGAGTGAGTATGGGGCTTACAAGCTAAAAACAAGCGGTCAGAGCGTGAAGCTGAACTCTCAGCATCAAGTTCCGTGGTTAAGAATGAACGTAACTGTATCTCCGTTTCCCCGTATGTTTTCGTGTGGGGCAGATAGAGACAACTTTACCCTTACCTTGATTCCGAAATCTCATGTTCGTCTAATCTTGCATAGTAAGAATTTTAAGTTTTCGGTCTCTTGTTGTGTATCACCATGCAGAGTCGAACCCAGTTATAACGATATCCGTTTATACGACACGCACATCTATAGTGCCGTATAGTCTGTGGTACCAATTAATCCCTCACTCTTAACCGTAACATTATTCTTCTAGGTTATAACAACACTCGTTTATAACGACACAAAATATTCAGTCCCCTTCGTGACGTTTTAACCGAGTTCGACAGTAGTTTGGTAAGTACGTGGGAACGTTTTGAGGAACCTGTTACCACCATCTTCCCACGCCGCAGAGGAAAGGAGGTTCCAAATAAATGGACATGGGGTCAGTAATTGTGTTGCGAACAAGTCAGTGGAAACCACACGGCGTCACGAACCAGACTGCCATACTTTTCGTGTTCAGTGCCATGAGAATTTAAAAAGTCACACAGTGAGAACTTCCATGTTTTCGTCACTGCTCCGCCATTGACCACTTACACGTGTGGGCATGAGTGTGTAAATGTTGAGTGGATTTCGTAGGATTTGAAGACCAACTTCTTTGTGTGCCGATCTCTTGTTTGTTGGGAAATAGAAAAGTGTAAATGGTTTGGAACAGTACTAACCCTGTATTCCATAGAACTGTCAGTTATTCTATTGTTCTGCGTGTGTTCTGAACGCCACACTACCCATTACTGGAATTACTTCTGTCCTCTGCACGTAGGTCAGCATAAAGCAGACACGTGTTTTTGTAAAGTCTGTCCTCATTAGTGTACAACTGCATAATTACTAAATAACGCACATGCCCCCACAAGGAGCGTGATGATGCAGAGAGATTCTTGGAAAAGGAGAAGCGAAGACACATTGTTGGGTCGGTGGTTGGCCAACAGAAGGAGGTGTATACTGGTGATAAATTAATTCACCTTCTAGTGGTGTGCCGCAAGCTTTCATCAAGAATGGCTTACAACAATATTTCTTAGTAGACGGAAAATTTCTTGAATAGCTGAATGGTTATAACCAGTCTTCCTTCAAACACTGGTAATTATTAGTGTTTGAAGGAAGACTGGGCTCTATGGAATCAGAAAACAGGATGGTGTTTACGTAGTTATCCGCACAGGGGGGTTGGTAGCATTTCAGTTCCGTATTTGCGAGGTTCAGGTTTCGAACGTGGGTCTCTTCACTGAGATTATAGTTAAGAAAATGTCAGGGCATTAACTTACAACAGGCTACGGCCTGTCCGTTTTATACTTTTCATGTTTCGTATTTGGCAATTACCGTCGCGATAGACTCCTATAACTCACCTGTAACATAATTTAATTTACCGATAAAGAAATCAATTTTCTCACAGTCATGTTGAGACTAATTTGGAATTTAACACGATCTTGACGTTTGTAAACATAATTAAACTCTACACTTTAAGGAATAAATAGACCGTACGTACGTACATACGTACGTACATACATACATACATACATACATACATACATACATACATACATACATACGTACGTACATACATACATACATACATACATACATACATACATACATACA
>BLKM01009783.1:0-19615 GCA_013340265.1 Coptotermes formosanus | reverse complement strand
CCGGGCAGACAGCGTGAGACAATATTTACAGTGTAACTCAAATGTACAGGGCAGACAGCGTGAGGGAAATGTGAGGTTCGCATGCCACTTCAGAATTTTTGGTTGACAGTATGCAGTTTGCTCCACATCACCATTCTGGCGCCTAAAATTTGGAGGTGGCTTCCGTAATTTATGAGAATATTGCACTCCGACTTCTTACCTGTTGCCGTTAACGCGATTACTGAGAATGGACAGGCATTCTTTAAAGTTATGGTGTGCTGAAGAATAGCACAAATGGAGGGACCTTTATTTACATACGTCTCATTTAACAGTGCTATCAGTAGTTACGTAGTGTACGTAGTTAGGTTCTTCAGTGAATGAGGAATCCCAAAGGATATGGAAGGAAGCAGTAAAAAAAAGGGGGGAAAGCAATCCCATTACAGGCCTGGACAGACACTGAGGGTTCCAGGAGGTTGAGGCTCCCAGATTTCTATACAATCGGCACATGAAGGTGGTAAGGTTGTCAGCCTTACGCACCGGCCGCCTTTACCCCCCCCCCCCCCAGCAAACATTTCTGGTACTCATTTCTGTTAGAGACTGTGTCGACCCCAGGGCCATAGTGCGGCCGGAAGGATTAAGTTAATGAAAAATTCCAATGACACCATCGGAAATCGAACCCGTGACCTTCCGACTCAACCAACTGCGCCACCGTGTGCCCCCATGGAGGGGAAAAGTAATTTTCTTATTTTTTGCAGGGACTGAGGAAAATAACAGAGAAATACAGTGATAGCAGAGTCGAACTCGGTTATAACGCCATGTGTCGTTATAAACGAACGTTTTTATAACCGAGGAGTCTAATGTTATGGTTAACGGGGAGGAATTAATTGGTACCACAGAATATCTGGTGCTGTAGACGACGTGTCGTGTAAAACGAAGTCGTTATAACCGGGTTCCATTGTACTTGGTTTCGAGGCGACATTTAGCCAGTGATGTCCACAGGTATGAAGCAACAGTGCTGCCCTCTGGAGTGTGTCTTTCCATATGACATTAATTGGGACAGGGTCTTACCGTGGAAAAATATGGGATAGGAATTCTTTGATCTTCGAACAAACTTTTCTTTCTGTTTCTTTGTCTCTTTCCTCTCTTGTTGTGTTTTGTGTTCTCACAATAATATTAAAGCAAATCTTACAGAAATGGATGTCGTTATGATATATAATTATAACTGGTTCAGTATTATTTTGAGCGAAGTGGAATGCCAGGAAATCGCGGAGTTCGTTACTGTCAGAATTGGAACCCCTGGTACTTGGTTTCTCAGAATTGGAACCCCTGGTACTCGTTTTGTCAGAATTGGAACCACTGGTACTCGTTTTGTCAGAATTGGAACTCCTGGTGCTCGTTTTGTCAGAACTGGAACCCCTGGTACTCGTTTTTTCAGAATTGGAACCAATGGCACTCGTCACAATTGTAACCCCTGGTTCTAGTTTTGTCAGAATTGGAACCCCTGGTACTCGTTTTGTCAGAATTGGAACCCCTGTTACTCGTTTTATCAGAATTGGAACCCCTGGTACTCGTTTTGTCAGAATTAGAACCCCTGTTACTCGTTTTGTCAGAATTGGAAGCCCTGTTACTCGTTTTATCAGAATTGGAACCCCTGGTACTCGCTTTGTCAGAATTGGAACCCCTGGTACTCGTTTTATCAGAATTGGAACCCCTGGTACTCGCTTTGTCAGAATTGGAACCCATGGTACTCGTTTTGTCAGAATTTGAACCCAAGGTACTCGTTTTGTCAGAATTGGAACCCCTTTTACTCGTTTTATCAAATTGGAACCCATGGTACTCGTTTTGGTTCAGTAATTTAGATTTTGAATGCTCAGTGCTCTGTTCACATGTCGTGGAGTAAAATACAGAGATGAACAGAACTGTCAAAAGGAAATATCGATGCCGGATGTGTTCCGGTCCATTTCAGGCAAAGAATGGCGTCGTCACTTTCAAGTGCTCAGGCAGACATGCTGTTCCCGTATTCTAATCACATTACTGCCAGTGTTAAGTTTTAAACCCATGGTCCGTTAACCTCTCAGACGTGATGGTCATTGTACGTAGGACACTTGCTTCACTGTGCCCACACAGTGTACTTGTGTGACCCGCAGGAGTTTAAGAATTAACGGCGATTTATTTTCTAAACACGATTAACTGGTTAATCTGTGCAATGGAGGGATTGTGTGTTTTCTGTGAAGCACAAAATGCTGCTTAGATGAGCTTCAGAATTTATAGGGGTAAGGTGAAACGCCATGTCAAGTCGTATGGGTTCAGAGATGCGTAACGATCGAAGAAACCAAATTTCGCGAAGGATGTGAGTGTAAATCAATTTGGTATTCTGGGCTAAAATATGAAACGCAAATACATGAATCTGTGAGCTGTGGCTCGGCCCATAACCAATCAGCGAGCGCGAAACCCGGAAGATTTGCCACAAAAAATGCAGGACATAAGAAATGTGTCTCTGAAGGTTTTGAAACGGTTGATTCATTACAAGGACAGTGCCCATTGTCTGATGTACACAGATCATATACGGCGTTTCAGATCCTGTCTGTGCTTAATGTTATTTAGTTACAGGTTAAAATTATTTCCATAGTACTAAGTATTCCATGTGACACAACCCATGTTTATTATTATTTTCCCAAACACTACATGTTTCGATCAAGCTGATCGTCATCGGGTGCTTATTTACTTAAAACTGCAGGCAAGAATGTACATTTTTGCGAGATCTCACAAAAGATGTAAAATATAAATTGTATCGACTTCTAAATCTTGGTGGCGTGTCATTTAACGTAGTGTGCTTGTAGTGGTGAAATACTGAAAGAAATCAAGAAGAAAAACAAACTACCTTAACTAACTAACTAACTAACTAACTAACTAACTAGCTAACTGACTGACTGACTGACTAACTAAATGACTGGCTGACTGACTAACTAAATGACTGGCTGACTGACTAACTAACTAACGAACTAACTCGATGGAGCAGAGTCCTTACTGAGAAGCTAACAGGTACTCAGCTAGTCAAGAAATTCCCCGCAATTTGTGGAACACGAAGGTTCATTACCGCATTCACAAGAGCCCGCCACCTGTCCCTATCCTGAGCCAGCTCAATCCAGTCCATGCCCCCTCATCTCACTTTTTGAAGATCCATTTTAGTACTATCCTCCCATCTACGCCTGGGTCTTCCATTTATAAAACATATTTGGTTATGTTGTTTTGTTACAGAGAAAAGTAGATGTAGGCTCAAACAGCAGCTGTTCTTATGCTTGCTTTCAGTTGCAGCTTTCTTGTCGGTGACATCTGTTTCTTGATCGAAACTAGTAGTTGTACCGATGTTGGCAGTAATGCCCTTATGATACACAACACCATGACATGGCGGTGTGTTCTTGATTGCCGATAGGCTAATTTTGTGTATGCAAGTCTCATGTCGCGACAGATTTAGTTAAGTGCTCTTTTTGTCTGCATGCAGTAATCTAAACTCTGATTTTTATAGAGTATTTTTAAATACTTCCATATATATACATATATACGAGTTTCCTATTGTGTATATTTAAGCATATATTAATAATTAGTGTTTAGGCACTGCGGGGTGTTGCGGTGAGATAAGATGGAAAAACCGTGTTCTGTTCTATCTATGTACGTTTGTATCTGTATCCATTGTATGTCTTGGCTGCTGCAGGACGAGGCTATTGTTAAGGGAGCAGCTGTGCTTGCTTAGGCATGCATATTTCTAAAGGTCAGGGTTAAGACACTGTAAGGTGATTTGAGTGTAGGCTACATAATTGAGCTGAATTAAAATACGGTATTCACGTATGCATATTTTGTCTGTTCAGTGTTAAGACAAAACAATGTGATTATTTTAGACGCGTTTGCATACACGTGGAAAGTGCCTATTGCCTTCGTTGTGCCCTTCTGTCTGTCTGTCTGTCTGTCTGCCTGCCTGTCTGTCTGTCCGTATGTCCGAATGTATCAGCACGGCTACCACTGGACGGATTTCCGCTAAATTTTGCAGAAAAGATCTCTATAAATGCTGACAGCTTTCGTAAATTATTTTTGTCCCATTTCTGGCGTAAAGATGTGTATTCTGTAGCGGACCGCTGTTTATTACCTATGCGCATCTACGATAGCATTTTGTATCAAAAATATATCTTTGATTCTCCCTGAGGGTGGCCTCTTCAGACTGAAATATGTAGGAGAAATTACATTCCTGCAATATAAGAAACAATTATTAATGATTACATGTGGATTTAGTTGGAATAAATAAGTATAAAGGAAAATTATTTATTTTGTGAGTTAGAACTGATTCTGTCTAAAATATTTATTACCCTGTTCACTAAAGGGCCAGTGAACCCTACCAATTCCTCACATCATCACATCCTAATTACTATAAAGTCAATAGTGAATTTTTTTCCTATATAAGGACAGTTACCAACTAATGCACTTAATCACTTTCACACCCTACATGTTTCGGTGTACATTATGACGCCATCATCAGGGGTTGAAAAGGTAAAGCAGTCCCATTACTGGCCTGGAAGGTTCCAGGAGGTCGAGGCTCCAAGATTTCTAGACAATCGACACATGAAGGTGATAAGGTTGTCAGCCATACGCACCGGCCGCCTTTACCCCCCAGGAAATATTCCTGGTACTCATTTCTGTTAGAGGCTGAGTCGATCGCAGGGCCATAGTGCGGCCGGAAGGATTATGCCAATGAGAAAATCCAGTGACACCATCGGGAATCGAACCCGCGACCTGCCGGTTTGTAGCGCGGTGCCTCAACCAAGTGCGCCACCGCGTGCCCCCTTTCCATCATCACGGGTTGCACGCTGTAATCACCACGGAATGTCCATATGACTCGTGGCAGTCTTGATTAGTATTTATACATATACTGTCGGGATAGTGGCTTCATCAACATCGTCTGTACGTGAGGTAAAATGCCGCACTGGATATACAGTTTCTATCTGAACCCCACGCCCCTACCAGGAATCACATGCTAAACGAGAGCCATTCCTTGAACTCAGCTGTCCTAATGGAAACGGTGTCCATACCTGAGGTATACTTCTAACGTGTAACGTTCTTCTTACTCTTTTAAACTTTTAAAGCCTAGCGGTAACTTTACATACCACCAGGTTTAACATTAAAAAATTCAACGTGGTGCCCACATTGCGTTTATGTGTTTTGTACGGATCTCATAACAAACAGCAACTTTTGCCTTATAAAACATTAAGAGATTGATTTTTATAACCGAAGTGGAGAGTGTTTACAGCGCGATACGCACTGAGTCCTTATATAAAACAGATACGCTTCGTCTTTAAAGGGTTAATTGTTAGTGAAAACAAAATATTCGTATCCCAAATCATGCCTACAGCGGAACTGTAATAACTGTACGACTAGTTTGGCAAATTTCCAAATCATTTCAACACAAACGACTTTTGATTAAAGTTAAGTACCTTCGCAAACTTTCACTTGTACGTAGAAAATTCTTAGTAACAACAAGTTTCTCTATTTCAGTTTGCTTGTGCACACTAATTGGTACACAGATCATTTCCGAGAAGGGGCTTGTAATAATTAAATTACTGTTTACGAATTGTGAAGAGTTTGGGTGCAGATTGTGTAATATTCTAACAGCTTACACAGAAAACTGACAAAAGTGCTAAACCCCTTGGCTTGTTTTCTGCTATTGCGCGGTTCGAATCTTGTCTGGGACAGCGAGTATGCAGCCTGGTGGTATTCCTGCTTTTTCCTCGGTCCATGAAGGCAAGAATTGAGAGAGTAACGCAAATTATTCGGCTGCAGATAAGTTTCTGACCACGTTTCAATAAACTCATTCTAAGAATAATACCATCCTTTCATGGCGGTTATGCAAGTGGCGCTAGTGGCGCTCTCGTGTCACAAATTCCCGCTTCTGCCATCTTGTTTTTACTGACTGTAGGAAATGGATGGTTAGGGTGGCCTCTAACAGAACAGTTTTCATGCTGAATTCTACGACAATCGCACAAGTGTTTCAAAGTTGAAATGGGAGACACATGTACAGCGACAACGGTGACCTTAGAAACTAACCTTCTTCGTAATAAAATAAAGTAGGCCAAAGAAATGAGGCAACCTTGGGCACAGTGAGTCAATAAACGTACGCCTGGCACTGAATCTGATCTCAGTAAGAATTTTTTTCGTAAGTCGATTTTCATTGTGTAAGAGAACGCGTAGGTCAACACCACCAGTACCAACGGCCAGGTCAGACCTGATCCTGAGTCATGTCCATCTACCTCCAGTCCCTACAATCTCCCTAAGATATATTTTAATTCCTTCTTCTGAATTCTTCAAAGTAGGAGACCACAGGTTACGCGCAGGCAAAACAGTAACAGACGTTACTTGATCTTCCGTTATTTTAAAGTTGTCAAGTCCGTGCAATTTTAGATCAATATATTCAACGTACCAGCTGCAAGAGTAATTTTAATCTGTATAAATCATGTTTATTATGTAAGAAATATTTTTAATTGTATTTGAAGCATCATTTTTAATAACAGTGCAAGCTATACTTTTGTACAGTACACAAATGACGTCAACAACGGAGCCTACTGCAGACTGTGGAACCGTGCAGATAATAGCTTGTCGCTCGCAGTTGATTTTAACCCTTTCAAGACGAAGCGTATCTGTTTTATATAAGGACTCAGTGCGTACCGCGCTGTAAACACTCTCCACTTCGGTTATAGAAACCAGTCTCTTAATATTTTATGAGGCAAAAGTTGCTGTTTGTTCTGAGATCCGTACAAAACACATAAACGCAATGTGGGCACCACGTAGAATTTTTTAATGTTAAACCTGGTCACATGTAAAGTTACCGCTAGGCTTTAAAAGGTTAAACATGGTACATTGCGCTCGCTGAAGATGGTTCTGTTGTACGGAAACATGTCGGCGCTACGTGTTTAACACTCATGTGTAACTAAAGATATGCATTTGCTTGGTGTAATAAATTGAATACATCGATCTTCAGGGTTATGACACCGTGTGTTTTGGTAGCTCTCTCCTAAGCTTTTGGAGAAATATATTGCCCCTATCTTGACTTCTGTCCTTAAGGTGGCAGCAGTGCTTTTGTCCTATAACGACCAATCAGACAACACGGCGTCATAAACCGCAAGACCACAACATGAATGTTTATATATCTCTGACCTTTGTACCTAACCGGCAACACCGTTGTGAACAGACTTCCTCGCATTCAGGGAGTTGGAAAGTCAAAAGGTAGAAGTTTTATAGCAGTATACTAACAAATTTGAGCAGTGCTGGTCTATAGGGCTGTGACGATGGTGTATGGCATTTGAACTCGCAGACGTTTTGCACTTTTTCCATTGTGTCTATTGAAATATTATACACGACTTTTCGAGCAAAGAATCGGTCCCCGATTTCAGGCTTGCTTCTTCCGAAATAAGTGTCACTGCATGATATTTATTTATATGGTAAATACACCCTGATTAACCCTTTAAAGACGAAGCATATTTGTTTTATATAACGTCTCAGTGCATACCGCGCTGTAAACACTCTCCACTTCGGTTATAAAAACCAGTCTCTTAATGTTTTATAAGGCAAAAGTTGCTGTTTGTTCTGAGATCCGTACAAAACACATAAACGCAATGTGGGCACCACGTAGAATTTTGTAATGTTAAACCTGGTCGTATGTAGAGTTACCGCTAGGCTTTAAAAGGTTAACGTGAAATTAGTGGTGTTTATTAATTTTACTTTAATACAGGTTTAATTACTGTGCAAATAATTATATGTAGTGACAGTTGTTTTAGAAGAAGCAGGTGTGAAGACCTGGAGCGACCCTCTCCCGGATAAGTAATGTTTTAAATTTTAATAAATTATATGGAAAAAGCCCATAAACTCTGTGAGTTCAAGTATTATCGTTGTTTATTGTTGTCCGGATTTCATAAAGAGCGCTTCTGCTCCCAGATAAGAGACTGCATATACACGCATAAGCTCCGCTGATAGGAAACCCGCTGAACCAAATAAGTGGAGCGAGCCCCCCCCACCCCTTCTTAGTGTGGGGGTCACACATGACTGCACTTCATGTTGACTTAGTGGTAGGGTCACACAGGCAACATGGCGGTGCTTACTTACTTCACCCTTTCACTCTCTGTCATGGAGGAAACAAAGAACTCTCCAAGTCCCATCACGTAACTTAGCAAGTCTTATAAACGTTTATTCACTCTCCACACTCTAGAATCATCGAGTGATCAGCACTTCGCACCCGCAACCCCCTGTTTTATAATCTCGATCCAAGGACCGGCCAAACGGACTAAGGGTTTCTTTTGTGTTGTTATCAGCCCCACACGCAAATTATGGGACATTTACTCAAATTACGGTAAGCTCACTTCCTTCCACGTCCTTTCCAGTTTATCACTACCTGTGCATTTTTCATTAGACTATGGACGAGTATAGACTGAGCGATCGACAGCTATGCTGAGTAAGTCGTAGATAAATAAAATGAATACTTCAGGATTCCGCCGCGGTTTAAGTCAGATCTGCGGGCTTCTGTGATTTGACGCAGCGTGGAATTGGGAGTATGTTACCGACGTTTCGGCGCAAACTATGGGTCCTATCTTTTTCCCTTGAAGATGGAAGCGATATGTTGTCCCGAAACATCTGTCACAAACTACCAATCTACACTGCATGAAATCCCAGAAGAAAGCAGACCTCAAACAAAATAAAGTTTCCATATCAACTTTTGATTGCAAGCAGTTTTGTTATTGACTAAAAACAGGTGTTTTTATTAGCGTTACGGTGTTATTTGATGCAGTTACGTTTAACCTCACTAAATCTACGTTTCTGGAGCCGAAGTAGCGTAGTCGGTATAGATTTTTTCTGATGTTTATTTCAAAGACGATATTGGCAGTACTTACAGCACACAAAAAACAGTCACAAACGTGTTACTATAACCAGTTTAGCTAACTAGGGGTGCTTGAAACTAAAGTTAACCCTTTAAAGACGAAGCGTATCTGTTTTATATAAGGACTCAGTGCGTACCGCGCTGTAAACACTCTCCACTTCGGTTATAAAACCCAATCTCTTAATGTTTTATAAGGCAAAAGTTGCTGTTTGTTCTGAGATCCGTACAAAACACATAAACGGAATGTGGGCGCCATCTAGAATTTTTTAATGCTAAACCTGGTCGTATGTAAAGTTACCGCTAGGCTTTAAAAGGTTAAAGATAGGCAAATAGAAATAATATTAGTGAAAAAAAGACTAAAAAACGCTGCCTGACGGTGAGCTGGTGACAGCAGCATATGTTTCGGTCGTTTATGTTTGTAAGCTTCGTATAAAGAGGTCAGGTCGTCTGGAGTGTAAATTCCGATTTGTGGGACCAGGGGGTTGATATGGGATGAACAGTTAGCAAACAATTTGGCCGTCAGTTGGTGGATGAAGTCTCGGGTGGGTTCGGTATTAAGGGTGTCCTGCAAATGCAAGATGGGGATGCCCCTGCAATAGTCACCGATCATCCCTCAACTCTTGTTTTGGACGACGTGGAGTTTGCGGTAGTTTGAGTCACATATGGTATTGCAGACAGGGTATTGCAGAATATTTCCTGGGAGGTAAACGCGGCCGGAGCGTATGGCTGACAACCTTACCACCGTCATGTGTCGATTGTCTATAAATCTGGGAGCCTCAACCTCCTGGAACCCTCAGGGCCTGTCCAGGCCTGTAATGGGACTGCTTTACCTCTTAACGTTGAACTCAAGGTAAAAATGTACATTTTTTAGATATCTCGAAAATGATATAAAATATATAATACAATCTTGTAATTCTTTAAGAATTACAAGATTGTATTTAATTCTTTAAGAATTACAAGCCGATTGTAATTCATATTTTACATCCTTTGTAAGATCTGGCAAAAATGTACTTTTTACCTTGAGTTCTAAGTTTTTGTGTAGAATAAACGCCTGATAATTGTCAGCTTGGTCGAAACATGTAGTGTTTGGGATAATAGTACTAATAAAAAAGTGTTGTGCCAGACGGAGTAAGTAGTGCTATCTATGTAGACTGGGAAAACTTTACCTTTATCGTCTTGACTCCATCTGCCCATGCAGCCAGTCCCACAGCCCTCTACCTGGCAACTTAAGCTGCCAGCACTGTGATTCAGCGCGCCCACTATCCTGTCTTAATTGGTGCGGTGCAGCGGGTTGGCTAAGCGGACAGTTGAATAAGCAGTTTATGGAGAGAAATAACTTGGATCGCGCGATACAACACGTCAGCTCAGTCTTCCACGTGATGCGGGCAAATTTGGTCTGGATGCGGGCAACGCGAAACCCTATACGAAGAATAAAGTGTCCGTGTAATTACAGAGGTAAAGCTATCCCATTACAGACCTGGAGAGGCCCTTAGGGTTCTAGGAGGTTGAGGGTTCCAGATTTTTAAACAGTTGGCACATGAAGGTGGTAGGATTGTGAGCCCTACGCACCGGCTGCCTTTACCCTTCAGGAACTATTCCTGGTACTCATTCCAATAACACTATCGGGAATCGAAACCGCGACCTTCCGGTTTGTAGTGCAGTGCCTCAACCAACTGCGTGTCTCAATCTGAGTAAGTACACGTGTAATGACATACATCATTTTACCTGAATATTTTTATATACAAACCGATCCCAGTGGCCGCGCGGTTTAAGGCATGAGTCTTCGGCCTTTCGCTTGCTGGGATTGCGGGTTCGAATCTCGCCGGGGGCATGGATGTCTGTCTCTTGTGAGCGTTGTGTGTTATCAGGTACAGGTCTCTGCGTCGGGCTGATCCCTCGTCCAGAGGAGTCCTGCCGAATGTGTTGTGTGTAAATAAGAGTGACCGTCAAGCCCAAAGAATGGGTAAGCGTGACCAGAAAACGGCTCGAAAAATGCCACCTAAAAAATTGTATACCTCTTATGCACTAACAACATATTCGATAATAATGGGAAGAATTTATTAAAATGTGCTTTTAACGACCTGTGCAAGGATGTCGCCAATTGGGCACATATTTACACTGGTAATTATGAATGTACGTTTCCATAACAAACAGCGACTTTCTTTTCCCAATGGCGCAACAGCCCCCAGTGGGCCAGGGCCTCCTCATTGTCAAGGCTTCACGATCACACTCAGACACACACCACAGTCGGTAGGACTCCTCTGGACGAGAGATCGGCCCGTCGCAGAGCCCTCTACCTCACAACACAAACACTCACAAGAGACAAACATCCATGCCCCCGGTGGGATTCGAACCCGCAATCCCAGGAAGTAAACGGCCGCAGACCTACGCCTTAGACCGCGCGGCCACTGGGACCGATGTTAAATACAAGATAGCTGAAGAAATACACGAATCCAAGCCCATAGTAGCTGTAAAGGGAGAAATTATGTTCTTTTAATACTGCTACGAATTTAAACAACGTGCAATGCTGTCAGGTAGTAATTACAGATTCATGACCATGTTAGGTTTGTCTTCTGTGGCGCAACAGCGTAACTGGAGCCTAGGCTGCCTCACGGTTGAGGTTCCTAGATCACGCACAGACACACACACTCGGTAGAACTCCTCTGAATGAGTGATCAGCTCGTCTCAGAGGCCGCTACCTGCACGACACACAACAGAAGAATCTCCATGACTTCAGCGGGATTCGAACCCGCGATCCCAGCAACTGAGTGGCTTAGACGTACGCCTTAGACCGCACGGCCACCGGGTAGACAGAACTCCGTTATATATCAAGGTTATTTTATTGTCAGTTTATTAAGTTTTAAGTTATCCATTACCGTGCATTGAACAGTAAGTTATGGCGAATAAACCCAATAAATGCACACAAGGTTAGGGAAATGTATTATAAACGTAGTAAAAGTGCTACATGTTTCGACCACTCATGTGGCCATCCTTAGGGAGATGCGTTACGAAGGATAGATACATTCAGATGTTACAAAAGTTTGTGAACAAATGAACAGACGTAAAATATTAAACATTAAAATTACATGGTTTGAAATATCTAACATTTGACATGTGCGTTGGTACACAAACTTGGTAACACCTCAATTTATTTATTCTTCGTAACGCACCTCCCTGAGGATGGCCACATGAGTGACCGAAACATTTAGAAGGTATTACTGAGTTTATAATATATTTTCATAAACTTGTGTGCATTTGTTGGTTTTAGTCACCATCTCCAATCAGCTTATTAATTTTAACACTTTGTTACCAGCGTAATATTAAACAACAGACTTTGCATATCAAATGTAACGTTACTGCAAGTGCGTTGAGAGTTTCGCCAGTTTTCACTGTGAAATTTCACTTCCTGGTGGTGCACGGAGTTCGAAAAATGCTGAGATCTCTTATCGCCGGGTGGTATTTCCATTTAAGGCAAACGCAAGAATCTTATCTCTTCTGTAGAGCGTCCACATTGACTTTGGACGCCGCCAAGCCAAGGACAGTTCGCCTAGGTAAATATGCCGTGGTGTGAAACTAACAGGTGTCCTCCGTCCAGTGCCGAAGGTAGGAACACTTGCAGCTAGAGCTCCGCTCTTGCATATGCCTTCATAGCGAGCACAAGGACATCTGTACTTGAACTCACCTTTGCCAAAGGCCGTGCCATGGTTCAGGCGGTTAGCCGCCGGCCTCCCATCGCGGAGGCCCGGGTTCGATCCCGGGTCAGTCCATGTGGGGTTTGTGGACAGGTTTTTCTCCGAGTTCTTCGGTTTTCCCCTGTCAATTTCATTCCACCGGTGCTCCCTTGCTAGGAAAAGGACGAAAAATAACCATCATCTTCATCTTCATCACAGAGTTGCACAATAAACCTCATGGCTGCAGTGCGTCCGTAGCGTCTGCTGCGGGGCCCTTCACCACTAAAAAAAATACCTTTGCCTTGGTGTTTACACTACTGAAGTGGTATAACATAAAAGTACCGAATACGACGTGAAACAAAAGGGACACCAGATTGGAAGTGTTCAAGTAGCCTAAAGATTCTGGCGTCTTTACTCAGTTTTCTTTAATTGTACGGAGAAATTGTCGTGAAAATAAGATGTGTTTGATATTGCTGTGCAATTTTTGATCAAAACATTCTTCGCTCCAATAAATATTTAACGAGTTATGGTAGAGAGTAAAATCACAAAGTATCGTGTCCAACAATATATGCTCATTTGTTTTCAGATATTCTAGTCATTCCTAATTCAGTTTTGTGAAACGCTACTTTGATATGAATCCCTGATTATGATTCCATGAAGGTGGAAACATGTACGAGTGAATAGCAAGAAATGTGGAATATCTCAAAAAATTGAGTGCATTTTATTGGACTGAATATTGTGACCTGATTATCGTCAGTGCACAATATGAACAGTATAAAGTTTATGCTAGGGACTTTAGCAGGAACTTCCCATGAAGTGTCTGTTATTGTTGTAAGATTTTAATCAAAATTTTAATATGTAGAAAAATTGTAGAAAAGTCACCAATTGTCCAAAGAAATGAGGTAGCGGAATGTGCGTTTCTTTTTCGTGAGAACGCACACCCCCAATTTATAACTACAGTACGTCAGAGTTTTTGCATCAGCTGCCGCTAGCTGCAACGTACAGAAATGGACTGACCAGGTAGTTGTGACGTCACAGCATGCGTCACATCAACAAGTGAAACTCGCTCGGTGTTTTCTCACTGTCCGTGCCTTTCGTCATCTCTTCTCCTCACATCTTTACGTAACGGGACGACTTTCTTTCTGATCTTCCGGTTCCACGGAGCAACATTACTGCCATTACAGCACCTGCTTGAACACAAAGAAGTCAGTGTTTTCGCCTGCGTAATGTATTCGTTTCGTATAATTTTCAGAATAATTAATGCCAATGTTCCTAAAGAACATTAACTGATTGATCTTTGTAATACAGTCGCAATTTGTTTTCTGTGAAGTAGCAACTTTTTTTGAATATTTTGAATCTTCGCTCTTCTGGCATGTTACGCAGTGTAGATTGGTATTTACCGACGTTTTTGGGCAACCTGTCTGTCCCAGCTTCGAGGATCAAGCAGTTCAAGAAGAATAGATTCGAACTCGGTTATAACGTCATGAAAGGGACTGAATTTTTTGTGTCATTATAAAGGAGTGTTGTTATAACCGAGGATTCTAATGTTATGGTTAACAGTGAGGAATTAATTGGTACCACAGAACATCTGACGCTATAGACGAGGTGTCGCATAAACCGATGTAGTTATAACCGGGTTCCACTGTATGTTATATATATTATTTAGATGAGTTTCCTTCAAGGATCGAAGTAAGAGAAGGCGTGATGCGTTAGCATATTTCAAAACCAAAAGGCGTAACTGAAGCAAGTGTTGTCATAACAACCGTACTGCTGTGCTTTTGAACGTGATCACGTGTTACGTGAATCGTCAACAGAGACAGAGCGAAGGTTAGTTAAACACCGGGTAAATCAAAGTGAAGTATAATTGTACAGGTGCACGCCATGAAGACATAGTGGGGAGCGGAGGTCTAGCTCCAGTCATTCTTACCTTTGACGTTAGATGGAAGTAAATGTTAAGCCGCGTGCACTGGCCGCTTTACCGCCGGGGAATGAGATCCCGCTTTACAATAAATAGGAGCGGGATGGGCCCCAGAAGGCATCTGAACATTCTGGAGGAGATAAATTATCTCTTGCCAGCCTCGGGAAAGGGGTATGCGGTGGCGCAATTCGTTGAGGCACTGCGCTACAAGCCGGCAGGTCGCGGATTCGATTCCCGATGGTGTCAATGGAATTTTTAATTGACATAATCCTTCCGGTCGCAGTATGGCCCTGGGTTCGACTCACCCTCTAACAGAAATGAGTACCAGGAATATTTCCTTGAGGGTAAAGACGGCCGGTGCTTATGGCTGACAACCTTACCACTTTCATATGCTCATTTTCTAGAAAATCTGGAATCCTCAACCTCCTGGAACCCCCACGGCCTGTCCAGGCCTGTAATGGTTTTTTTTTACCCTTACCCGAATTATGTCTGTGGGCGAAGGGTGGAAACGTAACAAGGGGCTGCCCTTTCTTTCATTTGGCCATTCACTCCCGAAGTAAAGGGTCTGTTGCCTGAATCAAGAAATTTATTTTCAGCAACTCTTCTATTATTCTTGCTGCCCTTCAATTTGTTTAGGCTTCAAATGTTTAAGGAATCTGCCAAAACGCTGCAGTCCTCCCAGCTTTGCTATACATTGCCGTAAGGATTTGCACCACATAACTGCTTTATGTCAAGTACTGCTTGGCCTTTTAACCCTTTAAAGACGAAGCGTATCTGTTTTATATAAGGACTCAGCGCGTACCGCGCTGTAAACACTCTCCACTTCGGTTATAAAAACCAGTCTCTTAATGTTTTATAAGGCAAAAGTTGCTGTTTGTTCTGAGATCCGTACAAAACACATAAACGCAATGTGGGCACCACGTAGAATTTTTTAATGTTAANTTAACCCTTTGAAGACGAAGCGTATCTGTTTTATATAAGGACTCAGTGCGTACCGCGCTGTAAACACTCTCCACTTCGGTTATAAAAACCAGTCTCTTAATGTTTTATAAGGCAAAAGTTGCTGTTTGTTCTGAGACCCGTACAAAACACATAAACGCAATGTGGGCACCACGTAGAATTTTTTAATGTTAAACCTGGTGGTATGTAAAGTTACCGCTAGGCTTTAAAAGGTTAAGGAATGTCCCAGATTTGTTTTTGATATCGCAGGGAAGTGGAAGTTGTCGAATTTTCTAGAGATTGCGCTACGAATATACGACTTTGTAGCCAGCTGATTACTGTTATTTAATTCTGTAGGTAGTCATGTTTTTTGGTTTTATGGGCAGTTGGAATGTTATGTGTCTAATGGCTTTCAAAACCATAATTTGCGGCTTTCAAGATGCCAGTCTAAGACATGTAATTTCATCGTATGATTTTACAGCAGAAATGTGGTTAAATACATTCACCTGTAAACAACTTTAAACTCTATTTTATTGCAGCAAGTAATATTATGTGCTATGTTACCCTCATTGTAGAAAAGGAAACAAAATTATCCAGAGTAATTACATTTCTTGTGTTGCGTGTACAGCGGGGGTGTAAAATTTCCGGGCTCCAGGTTGCCCGTGCAAGTGAATTTTGTACCAAGGCTCCCAAAATTTGTGGGTCGTCAGTATAGAACTTGGCTCTTGTCACCCCTGTGGTGCCTGAAATTTTAAGGTAGCTTCTAGATTTGTGGAAAATTTGTTTACCCCAGTTGTACACTAGCACAAAATTTGTGGATTAAATTCTAACATTTCGTTGAGGTAAAAAAATTTCTATTCCATATTTACCTAAGTGTTAAAGAAGATTGTCTTCCCTACAGTAGGTCGAAAAATCGCCCCCAGTTTGGTACCAACTGTTGTAATCTAATTCATTCCACTGACATGGCGTAAGTAGCCCGGTTACCCGGCTGAGTACTGTCTTCTGCGTACTCAGTACTTCTACACGAATTCCATTACAGTATAGCACCACCTTCACTACTGTCCGACTCCCCACCACACAGCTTTGTAACTTGTCACAGAAACCTAGACTGCTTGTAGGCTACCCTGAAGACTGAGGCAGAAATTTCTTCCGAAACGTAGACAACTGTTTATCAGTCAACTTGGCGTAATTTTCACACAGCTGACACTTCAACGTGAAATGAAATAGTGAAACAATTACCATTATAACAGGTAACACGTAAACGTGAATTTTCTGTTGTTGGCTGATAATTGTCATTTCGCCAGTGTCAGGTAAACTGTTGCTTCCAATAGCAACAGTTTACCTGACACACCGCTAATTCTGTCATGTAAACACACGGGTGTTCATACTCACTGTCTTCCAATCCCCCCAAGTTTCCTCATATCGTTATTTCTGGGTTTACCTGTTGTTTTGCATGGGTGTGAAACTTGATCTTTCACACTGAGGAAGGAACAAAGACTGAGGGTGTTCGAGGATAGGGTGCTGAGGAGGATATTTGGGCCTAAGAGGGAGGGGGCGACAGGGGAGTGGAGAAGACTACATAACGAGGAACTTAATGACCTGTACTCATCACCAAATATTATTCGGGTAATCAAATCGAGAATAATGAGGTGGGCGGGGCATGTAGCACGTATGGGAGAAAAGAGAGGTGCATACAGGATTTTGGTGGGGAGACCTGATGGAAGGCGACCACTTGGGACACCCAGGCGTAGATGGGAGGATAATATTAAAATGGCTCTTCAAGAAGTGGGATGGGGGCATGGACTGGATTGAGCTGGCTCAGGATAGGGGCAGGTGGTGTGCTCTTGTGAATGCGGTAATGAACCTTCGTGTTCCATAAAATACGGGAAATTTCTTGACTAGCTGAGAAACTGTTAGCTTCTCAAGAAGGTCTCTGCTCCATGAAGTTATTTATTTATTTATTTAGTTAGTTAGTTTGTTAGTTATTTCTTGGCTTCACAGTGACTTATGTGTTAGATACAAGCTTCTTAATTTTGGTATTGAATTTAAAAGGAAAAAACAATGTCTCATTCTTACAGCTCTCTGATACACTCTACTTATTTGTTCCCACGCAAACAGTGGTTTCATAATCTGCCGTCGGTTGGTTATAAGATGTCATCGAGGAAGGCACGGTGTTTGCAGCGGAAGCCATTTCGTGTTGTGGTGGGTTCTGTCTGTTTTAATCAGGTGGCTGTAACAATGGCTGCCGTGATGAGCTGGTGTAACGAAATATTACATGTTTATGTAAAGCAGTAGTGATTTTCTACACTGTCCGTCTCTCACACGGAACAGAGCTATTCGTCTCGTGAGTGCTGTCACCGGTATTGCATTGTAGAAGCTGAAAGCAGCGAAATAAGGTGAATTCCGCTGCGTTGTTTACGCCATGCATTTTTCTTGAATTATTCACTAAAGGTACCAGGAATAACGCACAAATTTTAACTTATGTGACCCAAAGTCTTTAGAGGTCCATCTCCACTCCGACATGTTTCGGTGCCATATATACGGCCATCATCAGGGAGAGAGTTCAAACTGGAAGCTGGGACGCCATTGGCAAGATACAGTCCTTGTTACGCACACATTGTCAGAGCCACTCCCACAGGAATTGCTATCCAGAAACTTGCACAGTAGATATACAGCGCCAGCCGTGCCATATGGATAGCAATTCCTGTGGGAGTGGCTCTGACAATGTGTGTATAACAAGGACTGTATCCCACCAGTGGCGTCCCAGCTTCCAGTGTGAACTCTCTCTCCCTGATGATGGTGGTATATGTGCCATCGAAACATGTCGGAGTGGAGGTGGCTCTCTAAGGACTTTGGGTCACTTGGGTTAAAATTTGTGTGGTGTTGTTGGTATTGTTTAAGTGAAATACCGTAATTTAGGACGCCGGTATCCTGTAGTTGTGGGTTTAAACCTGTGCGAACGATGAGTCTTATAGAGTGGAAGGATGGTGTTTCTTCATTACAGGAGTGGCTGAGTAGAGTGCATATTCATCCACCAACTGACGGCCAAATTGTTTGCTGTTCATCCCATATTAAACCCCTTGTCCAACAAATCGCAAATTACACTCCAGACGAACTGAACTCTTTATACAAAGCTTACAAACATAAACGACCGAAACATATCCTGCTGTATCCGGCTCACCTTCAGGCAGTGTTTTTAGTCTTTTTTCACATTTCCCTATCTTTAACTTTAGTTTCACACACTCCTAGTTAGCTAAAGTGCTTATAATAACAATTTTTTGGCTGTTCTTTGTGTACTCTAAGTGCTGCCAATATTGCCTTTGTGTACTCTAAGTGCTGCCAATATTGTCTTTGTGTACTCTAAGTGCTACCAATATTGTCTTTGTGTACTCTAAGTGCTGCCAATATTGTCTTTGTGTACTCTAAGTGCTGCCAGTATTGTCTTTGTGTACTCTAAGTGCTGCCAATATTGTCTTTGTGTACTCTAAGTGCTGCCAATATTGTCTTTGTGTACTCTAAGTGCTGCCAATATTGTCTTTGTGTACTCTAAGTGCTGCCAATATTGTCTTTGTGTACTCCAAGTGCTGCCAATATTGTCTTTGTGTACTCTAAGTGCTGCCAATATTGTCTTTGAAATAAACATTTAACAAAAGGGCGCGTGTCTCCTATGAATGTAGTTGAGGCCAAGGATCAAATTAATCTTTTCACTGAAAAAAAAAAAGGTGTAAGCTACAGGGAAAAGCGATCTTTTTTCTGAAGGGTAGAATCTTCGATGCAGCATATTTGGCTAAGCCAGAAAAGTTGAAGCCTTCAGTGTATGCATGAATGACGTTTAAGGGCAGGGAATGACTTATAGACCGATCCCAATGGCCGCGCGGTCTAAGGCTTAGGTCTGCGGCCGAGCGCTTGCTAGGATTGCGGGTTCGAATCCCACCGGGGGCATGGATGTTTGTCTCTTGTGAGTGTTTGTGTTGTCAAGTAGAGGTCTCTGCGATGGGCCGATCCCTCGTCCAGAGGGGTCCTACCGACTGTGGTGTGTGTCTGAGTGTGATCAAGTGCAAATAAAAGCCCTCTATACCTACTGTGAACAGATAGGTAGAAGGGGAAGGACTAAGAACAAGAAACAAGTAGGTAGAAAAGGGAAGGATTGAGAAGAAGAAACGAGTAGGTAGAAGAGGGAAGGATTAAGAAGAAGAA
>BLKM01009780.1:353396-398555 GCA_013340265.1 Coptotermes formosanus | reverse complement strand
TGACCCTTGAAGATGGGACCGATACGTTGTTCCGAAACGTCGGTAAAGGATTACCACTCGACGCTGCGTAATACCCCAGAAGAGCGCAGATGTCATCAGCATCGCGGCGGAAGCCTGAAGTCACGAATTATTGCATAAGAGGCTGGTTGGGCCCCACAATCAGCGCGGACCTTTCGAAGAAGAGATAATTTTCACCTCTTCCGGGACTCAAACCCCAGATAGTTCAGCCCATATCTTGGTCACTATGCCGACTGCGCTGTCCCGGCCCTTTGCAAATATTGTGTTACACATACAAAATATTGCAACTCTTCTCATTATTGATGAGCCCTTTTCGCCTCTGTGATAACTATACCTTCAGGAGGCAGTCAGCCAGTCAGCCAGTCAGGTAATGTTAGTAGCTTAAATGTACTGTGAGTGCATAATGTTATTGTGTGGATCAGGTCCGGTCCGAGACAAGTTGGTGCCCCGGGCAGGTTAACCCTTTAAAGACGAAGCCTATCTGTTTTATATAAGAACTCAGGGCGTACCGCGCTGTAAACACTCTCCACTTCGGTTATAAAAACCAGTCTCTTAATGTTTTATAAGGCAAAAGTTGCTGTTTGTTCTGAGATCCGTACAAAACACATAAACGCAATGTGGGCACCACGTAGAATTTTTTAATGTTAAACCTGGTCGTATGTAAAGTTACCGCTAGGATTTAAAAGGTTAATAATTTTGCACCCCTTCAAACCGATATTCTTTAAACTCCATCGGCCTAGGGCAGGTATGGCGGAAGTTTTTGTGGGAACGTACACAAATTGCGGATGATTTTCGGAGAAATTCTTTCGCGTGTGGAAACCTGAATTTATTAGCACAATACTCCTATTATTCCAGTGACGTCCTAGCGCCGCTTACAGGTTGGCGCCCCGAACAGGTGCCCTGCTCGCCCGCCCCTAAGACAGCCCTGACTGTGGGTATTCATTGTGAATGACAAATTTGATGTGATAAGAATTAGAGAAAACTGGTCTTCCCATGAATGTTGTAAGTGTAAATGTGAGTGTAAGTTGAAAATAATTTAAGTAAAACGGCGTGGGATTCCATTTCTGGATGATGAAGAAATCACTTGGATAAATTACCAAACAAAGGAACTGGAAAAAATGGAAATAAGTGTAAAACAGCTTCTTATAATATGCGAACGCTTCATGTCTGTTGTTACGTTTGTTAGCACGTATCATAGTTTGTGTGAGTTACAAATAGGAGCAGAAAATGGCGGCAGTAACAAGCAGTGGGGGGGGGGGGGGGGTAAGTAGCAGCATCGTGTATGCCCTATTGTTATTCTGTCAATTTCGGCGTGTTGGTGTGAGTGTAGTTGACTACAGAAATCTAAGATATTTTTGACGAGGTCTCTTTATATATTTAAAAACAAGATAGCACGGCAAAGAAATTGTTTGTTTGAGCAGCTTTTATGCTATCTATTCAGTGCTGATTTTGATAACTGTTGCAATTTCGCGTCGAAACTTACACGGGTGTTACGCTCTGAATGATCGTCATGCCTGTATGTTTCGTAATTATGTCAGCAAGACTGGCCTATGTTATGAAGCATCACAAGGGACGTAAGTTACCCAAGACCAGTGCGATGTCCATATTTGTGGCTTATAGTATTTGCTCTTTGTCATTTCGTACATGCTTTTATGCACTTTCATCCCAGTAAGTCCTCCATCTTGTATATGTCGTCGTCGTGCTGCATATGCAAGTAATTTGTTTATGAGAGTGCACCAGACCTATCAAAATGTGAAGACTTACAGGTCCTTCGGTTGGAGTCGCTCTACAGCAGTCCGTGTAGTGATTAGGTGATGGGTTGGGCGATTGCGGATTCGATTCCTGGCAGGTTCAAGGTATTCTTCTTTTCTCAAGACCGGATCTAGGGCCGCCCAGACTCCTTTTCAGTTCTTTATGCGGGGGAAAAGCGGCCGGGAGGCGAAGCTGACCACTCACCTTCGTCTGGTGTTGAGGATAAGAATGAACGGAGCTGTACGTCCACACCCTCTATATGCGTTCATGGCATGCTCAGGGACACATTTACGTATGCAGCTGCTTCAGTTGTGCAACTGATTTCTGAGAGAGCACTGGTGGAAGCAGACTAGTTGCTAGTAAGTTGCTAGCAATGGCAGTTGAATGCATTGTGAACTAAAAATGCATCTAGCCCGATCGCTTCTGTAGGTCATGTTCATGAGATGTCAACCATGTCGTCATCATTCTTGTCGCGCTCGCTCATCTATTTGTATCTTGTCCTCTGATCTAACCAAGTTACCCGTTCTTGCAATGCAGCCAAGTTGCTCACTTTGCAATATACTCGTATGTTAGTGCTGTGAGCGTGTGTCCTTGTGTCATCCAGTAATAGGAGGCTTTAACTGATATACTGCTGTTTGTTTGCGGTAAGATCACATTTAATATGAATTGGGAAGGGTTTGAAATTAGTGTCTAAAGTCCTTGTATATAGAAGCGGTCGTGATTAGCCCTTGAAAGTCCGTTACTGTAGGTACAAAGAAGCTTCATGTTATGAAGTTCTACAGTCTGCCCACAGGGTGCAGTTTTGTATGCTGTATATTTCTTATGACGAACGGTTATTATTTGTCACCATCATTGAAGGGTTTGTCTGTGTAGTAGGCACTGAGTACATTTACTCTGCATTTCAGCCTGACTCTTTAAATTTAATTCAGATTAATTATAGTCATCAGAGGATCAACCAAATATTTTGTTGTACTGACTGTTACTGGAGCATATGACAATCTAGCCGTGAGTTGCCTACATATTAATGCGAATGAAAAGGTGACTTGATAGGAGTCAACGTTAGCAACAACAAAATAACAACATTTAGCTGAAGCTTGGTAGCATTAATCACATTAAAACAACATACTCCATAATTTGCTTAATGGGCATAAGTGTCAACGGTATCCACAGCAGAATGACAATTGTTCTTCTCCTGAAAACATCAATAAATGATGACAGATTCAGTTCTGGCCGACTGGAATAGTGTGTTCGGAAGTTTAAACTATTAAATTTCGAAGTATAATGTGAGGAAAATTGAACACAAAAAGTCAGTTGTAACATAAAGTATTAATCTTTTTGCTTGTCTACAAGTTTATTAGAATTTGCCATAGTAAGGTTACTGCAGGCCACACAGTCATATTCTAACTTCGAGTGTATTAATGTAATACCTTATGTTGTCATGAGATGAAACAATTCGGGATTTATGTTTGCTTTTCATACGAGTAATTTGAAGTCCCCTGAAGAGGTTATCAGCCTCTCGCAGGGCCAGTCTAGAAGGATGGAACTCTCAAGAATACCCAGGATGGCATTAGAATACAAATCAAAAGGAAAACGTGACATAGTTTGCCCAAAAACCAGATAGAGAGCTCAGCAGCATCTTCAAAATTGAGTTGCCACAGGACAGGACCCAGTTGTCCTATATCTGTGTAAGTTCATGATTATGATGATGAAGATAATTGTAGAACTGTGAGACTGTATATAGAAGGGAAGCCGATGATTACATTTTTCTGACATATGACGTTGTGTAACTTGGTAGAGATTTACCGACATTCAAAAGGAACCTCCTGCCACCAGATTTAGTGGAATGTGGAGCAGGTTCCTCCGAAGTGTTGGTAAATTTCAGCCAGACTAAATGGCTTGAGATCTGAGAAGGGGGTGATCTTCATAGTGACTGTCAGGAGAACCTCATGTTTTAGACAAAAAGAAACAATTTGATGAAATGACTAGGTAACTCTGAACAACTTAAGCATGAGAGTGTTTGCACATAATGGGAAGACGACAGTGATGACAGTGACAACAGTTTAAAAGGTTAATTAGCTCTTAATATTTCAAATGTTTACTTGTTTGCATATGTGTGTGTGTGTGCGTGCGTGTGCTTGCATGCTCATACCCCAGAACTTATTGTAACAGTACACAGTCGACTGTAAACACATCATTCCAAATGGTTGTGTCTCCCAAACTGCATTCCATATTGTTACAATTCTTGCACCATTTTTGGGAAAATTCTGAAGAACTGCATTTCGTGCAAGGTAGAGCACTGCCACATTTTGTGCTTCCTGTTCATGCATGGCTTGACAACCAGTTTACTTGTCTGTGGAATGGACGTAGAGGACCAATAGAATGGCCTTCAAGAAGTTTCAGGATTACTCCATGTGATTTACTTTTGGTGGTGTTGGGCCAAAGAGGAAGTCTGCTGATCAAGATCAAGAACACCTGAAGAACTAGAACAACAAATTTGAAATACTTTTCCTCTGTTCCTCTTGACTTCTTAAAGAAAATCATTGAGTCTTTTTATTCCAGTTTGCAGAAGTGTGTGCCAAACACTGGGGCCTGTATTGAAATCTGACAATGAATGGTAATGTATGGTATTTGAAATGGTGCAAGAAGTAATAGCAATATAACATTCTGTTCTGGAGACAGAGTCACTTAACTTTATGTGTTCACTTTACAATCACATATTTAAGTGGTGAATTTTTCCATATGATAACTCTTGTTCTGTTTCTGGTCATGCAGTCTCCAAGCCCTCAGATGGCATGGGTTGGCTGGACACTACACACATTGCTACTGGCAGACAGCTCATCATCAGTGCTGAGAGACCACAGGTCTTCAAACTCAAACTGCGTGTACCAGCGCTGTGCTTCTGGCAGAGAACTCATTGACTGGATCATGTCTCTGAGTCCCAGCATCCACACCAGACACCAAGCAATTGGCATGTGGCAGGTGCTGCTGGAGGAAGGAGTAATATTTCATGGTAATTTGAGATCAGTGGCTCAGTCTCCTAACCAGAGAGCGTCAGTCTACAAAAAAAAAATAAGCCAGAAAACTTGCAATAAAATTGTGTATGATGCTGATGGTAGTACGTCACATTCAGAAGCATCCACTCTTTGGACTTTGTTCAACATACCATGTTTAAAATAAGGATTAAAACAGAAAATGTATGGGATGGGATTCAGTTTCCATCATCACACAAAAGAGTGTGGAATAATTTACCCAAATGGACCTGATACTAAGGGATGTTCTCAGTATCTGGAGCTGGAGGTGTAAAACAGCTTTTGTCTGGTTCCTAAGAGTCTCTCACACACACACAGTTCCTCATATGAACACAATAAATACCATAATGTGATGGTATGGCACTGTTAAATCCAGACTGCTGGAGTAATAAAATGTGAGATGCAGACTTTAGTAAAACGTTGCCACGTATCAGATATTGCTTGTCTATCTAAATATATCCTTACATTATATTCACAATGAGCCAGTGATTCACTGGTAAATGTTAAAATCCCATTCAGAGAAGTATATATTAGACCATAATGTAATGATACACAAAAAATAAACTTGTTCCAAGACTGGCAGGTCTCCTTTATGTATATGATTACATGTTATCATGACTTTATCAATTATCTAGTACACCCAGCCCTTGTTTTATGCCCTAGTTGCATTCCTGAGAAGGTGTGTGCAAATCAGGAAGGCGTAAATCATAAATGACGCTCTCATCGTAAGTAAGGAGTTAGAATAACAAAAAGCAGCCGGCCAAAGGACATTAAACCAAAAGTGAGAGAGTGCAAATTAAGGAGTGGCATAAATTGGCAAGGGGCATTAATCAAAATGTGGGGTGGGTGTATTCAGAACAGAACATTTCACGATCTGAATCTCCTCCTGTCCCCATGTGAAAAGTTGGGATATGCATGTTTAATTGTGTCTCATAGAGGGGTCTCACAGTATCGCTACTTTGATGGAGTGGTAGGGCTTGCGTGGTCAAATGATTCTGAGAGCCATGCTGGCGATAGTGTAGCCAGACAAGTCAAAGGTGATGACCCAGATGGAAAGGGATTCCCTGGTTCTCCATGTTGGGGATTGGGCATGGGGCTGACAATGCCACCCCATAAAAATGTTCTCTTGAGAAGCTTCTAAAGAAGAGGTTAACGTTCAACAGGGACTGTAATGCCAGAAGAAGAATAAGAAGGAGAGAGGACTCGCTGGGTCCAGTGATCCAGAGTAGTGCTTCTTATTGGGTCCAACTTAGGACATACTTCCCCACCTTTTCACATAACAATGGAAACCGGTCCACTTTCTGAAATGTTGTCCTCTGTCTGAAATTCCAGCGTAAAGTTGTTCTTGTGTATGATGTGAAGTCATATGGGATAGTGGGTGTATAGCTACATCCATTCTTAACCTGGACATTAGGTGGCAGTGACTGGTCAGCTTCATGCTGCAGCCGCTGTACCACTGGGGAAAAAGCCCTTAGTACCTATTGAATGGGATGTTGGTCCCAATAGTTGGCCTGGACGTTCTGGAGAACAGAAATGTCTTTTATGGCTGCCAGGAGTCGAACCATGATTCCTCAGAAGTCCATCCCATAGCCTAGTCACTATACCACTTGAGCTATCCTGCTCTCTCCTTTCCTGGAATAATTGATATAGCACAGAGTCCAAAAACCGAGTGATTCTGCATATAATATATGGTCATCACATTTCCTTTGATCTTCTTAGGTTTTATTTTAACTGACACAGACCCTCCTGTATGGAATTTATCACTAATCTCCACATTATTGGCTCATTTGGAAAGGTAATAACAGACATTAAAGTTGCTTCTGTATTGCTCAGTATTGATACTGTAATTAAAAATAAAAGAATGTAGGTGGTTTGGATTTAGGTCTACCCTCTTCTGGGATGTTGCCTGTCATAGATTGATAGTTATGCACCAAGATTTTGGAACAACCTATTGGTCACATTTTCAAGGGACAAGCAGTCCAAGAACTGCTTGTCCCTTGAAGATGGGACCGATAGGTTGTCCCGAAACGTCGGTAAGAAACCACCATCCTTTGCTGCGTAAAAGCCCAAAAGAGCACAGATCTCATTAACACTATGGCGGAAGCCTGAACTCACTTATGGTTTGGATCTCGTAAAGGCATAGAAAACCACAAGGTTGCTGAAAGAGTACCAGTGTTAGTAGTGAAGGGAAATACAAAGATTACAGGCTTCTGGCATATGATGTCATGTTCAAGATAGTCGACTACCCTGAATATGGGGTCAGCAAGCTCCACCAAAACACTGGTAACAGATTACTAACCAACAAGGCTTCATACTCCAGAATGCTATAACCTTCATCAATAATGTTTTGATAACCTAAAAACACACAAAGGAAAAGAGCTCTGGGATGGTTAATATGGATGTTCAGATGAGTTGTGTCCGAGGAAATGTCAGGCAGAAAGGAAGGCACTGGAACATTTCATGTCATGAAATTCAAAAGATGAGAAATTTCAAAACTTACTTGCAGCAATAGGCTATATCATATGGACAAGAGTTATTTGTGGGATTTTATTGATAACAGAGTTATTGACATTAGGGTAATGTAAGGATAATCAAAAGAGGTTTGTAATGGCATAAATACAGGTTTGTAAAATTTACAATGCATTTATGCCCCACTTTTTAAACACTGTTCACAAATTCGTAAGGGGTTAAATGTCAGATATATCATGCCATGGTACAAGGCCTACTGAGTTTGTGGTGATCTGTGTTATAGTGACAGGGGAGCATCCATTCAGAGACAAGGCGCTACTCTACTGGTTCTGGCAGGATAAAGAAGGTCCAGCCAGCTTACCATCTCAAGAACAGGTGGTTTGGGCTGAAGATCAGTTGAATGCAAGTCTTGGCGCACTTATACAAAAAGGACCAGATGCTCTCATGAGGATGATGCTGCGCAAACCGTGAGTTTCTTTTTCTGAAACATTGATGCGTCTGTGTGAAGGCAGTGTTTCCATTTGGATTTCAGCATTAACATACAGTATTTCCCAGAAGATCAGATGACAATTTTTTCATAATTTTCTGGGGGAAAGTGGGTGGTTTGCGTTATAATCACATATGGAGAGGCACACTTTCTGTCTAGGTATTTTCCTAAAGATTTAAGATGGTAGAGGGGGTTTTCATATGTGCAGGATCACTTTATGTTCAGGTAAATATGGTAGTACGGGCCGTAGTTTCTTAAACAGTACTGCATCAAGTGCTGTTATTTAACGTCAAACGATAGAAGAGAATAGTTGCATTTAGTGAACTGGAAACGATTATGGAGGAAGTGTCCACAGCCTATTTTGTGGTGCTACTCATAATTTGGCTGGAGAGACTGAGGGCAGCAATTAAACACCTGAATCAGAGTAGTATGTCCTGTACTATACTGGAACAGGGCACCTCCTGTGTATAGAAACATCCAAAGCTTACCACGTCAGCCAGTGTTCTTGGGAACATAAGCAGAAAATATGGCTGTGAACTCTTAGAACCAGTACCTAGCAGCATTGCTAATAAAATATATCACATTTAGTTGGTATTGTTCTTTAAGAGCAATATCACAATTTGAGGCCATCTTAATTTAAGAGTTACTTTCAGTTTTATAAATACAGTATTTGCAGTATCATCTGCAGTTGTAATTGTGTCTGTAGATCACATGAGAGAACTCCGGATGACCTGGAGACAATCTATGAAGAGTTACTGCACATTAAGGCGCTGTCCCACCTGTCACACACTGTTAAACGAGAGCTTGCTTCTGTTATAGTGTTTGAGGCACATCCACATGCTGGAACTGTGTGTAAGTTTTATCCTATTATGAGTTTAATTTGCCACACTGCATATGGCAGAACTGAATTGATATATATTAAGAAAACAGACTGCAAATAGTGCAGTAGAGAATTAAAGCACTTGCTGAGGTAAGAAACCAGACACAGTGATTACAGCATCAAATATTTTGTCCATATTAACTCCATGGAGAAGAGTTGTTCTTGAAAAGCTGCTAGTGTTTCAGCTAGTCTAGAAATGTCCTGCGTTTTACAGACCCAGAAGGTTCATTCTGTGTTCACCACTTGTCTCTCTCAGATTAGTCCACTCCATTCCCTCCCGTCCTGTTTCTCTAAGATCAACATAACATAATGTAACGTAACAGACCAGAAAACTTGCACCTTTATCAGCAAAGATGTGAGAAGCTGAAATCCAATTTCAGTGAATCTTTGCATTGCCTCACTGTGTTGCTTTGAATTTTGTTATAGTATTTAACCAAGGAGATGAAGGCCGCTCATGGTACATCATCCTGCGTGGCTCAGTGGATGTTGTAATTCATGGCAAGGGAACTGTAACCACACTACAAGAAGGGGATGATTTTGGGAAACTTGCCTTAATCAATGATGCTCCTAGGTAATTAGTTTTGTCATTATATATCTTTGAAAGGTGCATTGCATACACTACATTACCTGATGGTCATGCTTAAGTAACTGCCACAGTTAGGCCTATATAATTATTACTGGTTCCATGAGCCAGGCCACATGTAAAGGCACAGTGGGTTAATATTCTGTCATTATTGCAGTTCACGGTATGAATTCATTGAAGGTTCATTTAATAGTGATGGACTGCAAGGCCAATAAATGTGTTGTCAGGGCTGTGGAGTTGGAGTCGGAAGGAATTTTATGTGGAGTCGGAGTCAGTAAAAGTGTACCGACTCTGACTCCAACTCCGATCTCAATCTAAAATCTTAAATAGATACTCCAAATCCAGAGCCCTGATAGCTACAATAACCATTAGACTTATACTTAAATATAGGTTATAAGTCTAAAAAGTATCCTGATGATTCATATGGTGGTGGTGAAATATCTTGCAGGTTTACCAGTTATTAATACGTATGGAGCTTTTTGAAGGAGTCATGAGTCGGAGTTGGAGTTGGAGGTGGAGTCAGGGTTTTAAAAATTGAGGGCTCGGAGTCAGAAGTTCTGTGTACTGACTGTGCAGCCCTGTGTGTTGTTGTATGCATTGCTGGCAAATTAAAATTAATTATAAATATTCCTCTACCTTGCTACAGTTTGGGCTTATCAACATCTTCTGAAGCTTATTCAAGACTGCTGTCTATATCTTTTCCAAGGTCTTCCCAATGCATGATGGCCTGTAGGTTGATAGTGGTTCATCATTTAGTACCCACTGTAACCTTTTGAGTCATTTGTCTTTCTGTGTGTGGGTTACCAGCCCATTGTACAGCCCCTAGAACTTGAGGACCTGGTGCAGTTATTACCATAACAGTACACATATAAGATGGTAATTCATTAAAGTACTTAACATGATAAGGAAGGTGTCAGTGCTTTTGCGATATGATGCTGCATCGCTGGGTATCTGGTTTCTGATGTTCTAAGGCAGTGTAATGATATCCTCTGTAATGATCATAAGGTTGAAGAAGAATGCATTATTTTCAGACCTTATGACCCTTGAAGACTAGACTATTTCACTGTTTCAAAACATCAGGAACCTGATACCCTGTGATGCATGATCACATCAAAGAAGAACTGATATCTTGTACACATCATTGTGAAAACTTTAAACTCACATGAAAGTGGACAGTGACAGTGGTGACAGCAATCAACTAAATATTAACGGAAAAATGGAATTGTGCTGAAACTGCATCTGTGTGTGAAATTGCTGAGACATTTCACTTTATACTGGTACTTGATAAGACATGAAAATGAATGTCTTGTTAGCATATCTTTTCTGCTGCAGGGCAGCAACCATAGTTTTGAGGGAAGACAACTGCCACTTCTTACGTGTGGATAAGGAAAACTTTAACCGCATTTTGCGGGATGTCGAAGCCAATACAGTCCGGCTCAAGGAACATGGCAAGGATGTTCTTGTGTTGGAGAAAATATCTGCACCTCACAGCGCTATATGTTCTCACTTCAAGTATGTATTCCAAAATTTGATGTATTTCTTGTTTATTTGCTCATTTATTTGTTTATTTACAGTTTATTTAAGGACACTGTTGGTAGCTTTGACTGTAGGCATTGAATAGTTTGATGGTTAGTGAATAATAATTCAGAAATAATAGGTATAACAGTTCTGATGTTCTGATTTGAGATTCTCTCCTGGAATTGATGTGTAGGGATGAAGAAAATGACAGTAGACCTGTCATGGTAGCTTGTCTCCTGACTGAAATTTATGCACTTACAAACGTATTTGCATGCATTACATGGTTCTGAAAGTAAGTCAGAATTACTACAGAATGTAGAAGAATTCCTAACGTACAAACCATACAGATAAATACAGTCAGTACTAACTATTAAGTTAAATGTTCCGGTAAATTTTTATGTATACAAGAGGCACTTATCCTGTTCATGTACCCATACACAACAACCACCTATAGAAGCACTGAGAGTCATTTTTTAACATAAAGAATTTATTAACAGGGAAAATGGTTGTATATTGAAGTATCTTCTTTATGCTACTTTAGAATGACCCCTTTTATTTGTCTTGAGATTAGATTGTAGATGGTTGAAGATTTTGATACTAGCATATCACGTACTTTCTGGAAATGTTCAAGGTTAGAAACTGCTCTATGAAAATCGTACTTATTCCTTGTGTTGATATTGTGTACAGCAAAGGCTAATTAATGAGTACAGCAACATTTTAGCGGCATTTTGTTTCAGGTACACAGTGATGGCTGGAACACCGCAGAAGATGTTGGAACATCTGCTAGAGACACGGTTAGATGGAAGGGGGGGAGGTGGTGGTGTGGGTGGCCGAGACAGCCTCCCTTCTTCAACTACTGATCCCCTTCTTGAGGACTTCCTGCTTACTCATATCATTTTCATGCCGACTCACCAACTGGTAACAGAGCTTGTCAGACAATATCCTTTACAATTCTACCTTTTACATTGTAAGGATATTCAGGGGAAGTAAGTAATGTGAATAAGGGCTGTGAGGACCATTTATACCGGGGTCTGATGTGGGTGGAAAATGATTTTATGCAAATATTCTTCATGTGAATTTTTATAAATACTCTCTTAATTTATTGTGAATTTTTGTTTTTATAAAAGTTACAGTACAAATATTTTTACATACTTTCTCGTGTCCACTATGCAGCACAAAAAGGAATAAATCAATTTATGTATCCTTGTGCCAAATTTTTGGTGTAGGACACGTCAGTAAAGTACATAGTTTCAAGTTTACATACATGATAACAAATCTGATAACATTTGTTTAAAAGGGCATATATTTATGTATGTGCTAACATATTTTTCTGAATGTTCTGTAACAATATATCCTATATTACAGAGGGTTTTGTCTATATTTTATGCACTCCAACTCTTGCAAAATATACCATACTACAGTAACAGTAATTTTTTGTGTAGGAGTACCTACATGTTTCTTGAGTTGTGAAACAGATTTTTGTATATTTACAAAATCAACCAACTCAGAATAATTAAGAACCATTTCCTTTAACTTTACAATGATAATTCTCATGAGTACCATATTTTGTTCACACTACAAATATAGGAAATGAAGTGCAGAGTAAGGCTGAATGTTCTGAACATGAAGCCTCCCAAAATTCGAAACTTCTTTTTGTGTTGAAGTATGCTTAACATGGGCAGATGACTGAAGCTGCCTGCAGATTGCACTCATTTTAATTTTCTCCACTGTAACAGTTTTTGGTAGAATTAACTTGTTTGACTTTTGTATTACACTTAATGAGATGCATTTTTATCTTGTCTAAAAAATTAATAAAATGTGGGTTGCATGTTCATCCAAAAAGTTCCTTAGCAGTTAAGAATTTCATATTTAAAAGGTTGTTTACAGTTCTGTTTAATGTGTAGCTTGCTGGAAGATAATTTTGCTATACAATGTCCTTGTGAATTGGTTTCTCTAGGTTTTAACAACAAATAATCTGATAGAATATTTTAATTGTAAGAACTATTCATGAAAACAATTGATGGATATACCCTATTGAACGCATCAGATAGCCTGCTTTTGAATCATGCAGACTGAAATTTCCTTAACTTGGAAGCACTTACCAGATCGAGTCTTCAAGCCAAGGTCGCGAGTTCATGTTGGCCTGTAAGAGGCGTGTGGTACAGTTTGTTCATCGCTGGGTTATTGCAGTTCGCCATCCTGTGTTTGAGGACCACCGTTCACTTGCTTTCTTGGAGGTATGGAATATGAACACTGGTTTATATGAAAGTTACTAAGTAACAGACAGACAGACAGACAGACAGACACAGACAGACAGACTGACTGACTGACTGACTGACTGACTGACTGACCGACCTAATAACTTACTAACTAACTAACTAACTAACTAATTCCATGTTGCAGGATCTATGAGAAGCTAATAGTTGCTCTGCTGGTTAGCAAATTCCCACATTTTAGGGAACCTACAAGTTCATTACCATGCTAACAAGAGCCTGCCACTTGGCCCTGTCCTGAACTAAATCAATACATTCCACATTTCATGAAGATACATTTTAACATCTATACACAGGTTTTTCAATACACTCCTTCCTTCGGGTTTTCCCACCAAAATCCTGTATGTGCTTCTCTTCTTTTCCATATGTGCTATACGCTCCACTCAGCATATTGTTCTTGATTTGGTTACCCGAACAATATTATGTGACTTCCACAGTTAATGAAGCTCCTCACTATATAATCTCTTCCTGTCTCCTGTTACCTCGTTTCTGTTAGGCCGAAATATCTACCTCAGCACTGTGTTATTGAACACCCTCAACCTATATTTTTCCCTTAATGTGAGAGAACAAGATTCACACCCATGTACAGCAGCAGGTAAAATTATGTTTATGTATACTTTAGTCTTTATATTCCTAGATTTCAGATGGATAGGTAAATGATTCTGAGGCAAATGGTAGCAGGAAGTCCCTGAATTTAATCTGCTTTTGATTTTCGCATGCATGAAATTTTGATTGGTTGGTGTCATTCCCAAATATATGAACATTTTCAGAGGATTACCTGTCTTTATATTATCACTTTCTTTGCATTTTGATCTTGAGACATGAACATACAGTCACTTCTCTCTGTAGTACTTCTACGCCATTCTCCTTACTAGTAACTGAAAAAGCTTCTGTGTATTTATTTATTGTGTGTGTGCACACGCACACGTTTTTGCCCACTAAATTCACAGAATCATCATGGATGAGAAGCTAATGGGTCCCATTCAGCTTCAATCCTTCCTCACTGCTTGAAGTTTCCTAATTGCATTTTCGAAATCAGATTTCAGAAACGTCAGCATGAAAACATCTCCTCATTTCAGACCATTCTGAGTGGCAAATATATCTGACAAAATATGTGCCTATCCAAAATTCGCTACAGGTTTTATTTAAATATGTTTTTTTAAACTAACTGGTTTCATGATTACACCAACTTCAGTTAGAACATTTTATGAAACCTCTATCTTACTGAATCACAGGCCTTCTTGAAGTCTTTGAGTAATATGAAGTGTACAACACAGTTTTTTGTCTGGTTGGCTTTACAGTGAAAATGACAGATAGCTTTCCGTGCTTCATAATCTCAGGATAAAGTTCCAAGAATGAGAAAATTTGGAGAATCCAAATGGGGGGGGGGATGAATATCTGTGTGAGTCAGTGTATTAACCCTTGAAAGACGAAGCGTATCTGTTTTATATAAGGACTCAGTGCGTACCGTGCTGTAAACACTCTCCACTTTGGTTATAAAAACAAGTCTGTTAATATTTTATAAGGCAAAAGTTGCTGTTTGTTCTGAGAGCCATACAAAACACATAAACGCAACGTGGGCATCATGTAGAATTTTTTAATGTTAAACCTGGTGGTATGTAAAGTTACCGCTAAGCTTTAGAAGGTTAATGTGGAATTTAGTGCCACATGAGATGTACCAGTTCTGCAGTGAAATGTGTCATTTCTACACATTTGAAAGCAGAGAACATTTTGCTATTCAATAATAATTATATATTTACAGAATCTTAACATTACAGAATGGGAGGTACAAGTAAAGGTGACAGTCTGCTGTTGTTTTACCTAACCTGACACTGAATGGTTTGCATCTAGGAGCTAGCAACAGATTTGGAAACGGACTGCATACAGTGGAGCTCCCTGCAGGAGGAGGCAAGTCTCATGCATCATGTCATGTCCCAGCTCCGTCGGTATCAGGATGAATGTGCCCTTACTGCTGGGCAGAAGTGGACGTTACCTCCATGTGGACAACCCATATGCTTGTTCAATGGTTCAACTGAGGACCGAAGGGTGATGAGAGCGACAGATGACAGTGAGTTTATCTGTAATGCAGGTCAGGACAGCCTTTAGGCCCTACAGCTTTTGTTACACTGTGTGTGTTCAGTTTGTAGCATGTGTAACTACCTTGTGTCATCAAAAGGTACAGGAAAGATTGTCCCTGTGCATGGCATGAAGGCATATGTGGTAGTGGAAATACAGTTCCACTCATTCTTGACTTCAACACTGGATGGAGATGAGTGGTCAGCTTCATGCGACAGCCACTTTATCCCTAGGGAAATAACCCCAAGCAGTGGTGTAGCTAGGTTTTTGGGCCCAGAGTGAGTAATCACAATGGCCACCCCTAACAGAAATTCTGAATTTTAAAAAAAGTCGGTATCATTTATTGAATTTCATTTTATTGGCTTAATAATTTAAAGTTTGTTGAGCACAGAAAATCAATTTTTTTTTTATTTGAAACATTAATTTTGTCACTTCTTGGATTCTACCACCCAGGGTGGTTGCACCACTCACCCTCCCACACCCCCTCCTTATGCCCCTGGCCCCTAGTAACCATTGAATAGGGTGTAGACCCCAGAACCAGTCTGGACCCTGTGAAGAAGAGTAAAATATCTTACCCTTGTCAGGACTCAAACCATGTTCTGTCAGCTGATATTTGGTACCTGACCCGAGACCCAGTCCATCTAACTCCCATCCTCACTTCCACATGTAGATGAATTTACAGTCAGCCTCTGAAATTATTCATATTTCATAATTACATAATAGAGTTACAATAATGTCTAAACAACCAACAGCCTAACCAGAGATGTCACTAACCATCATCTTTTCTCTCATGGCACACTAGAGCAGGTCCACAGGAGTATTTACCTTCACTGCTTTCTGCCAGTGATAAATCCAGTTCTCACACCACAGTTTGACACAATTTAAGCAAGGATATTAATATGTTACCGAAATTAATGCAGTATGTCCTTTTGCTTTTCATGGTGACAGTAATATTCCGCGTGTACTGTGCGGACCACACCTACTGCACACTCAGGTTTCAATTGAACAGCACAGCAGAGACCATCAAAGTGTCTGCAGCTGACAAGTTGAAGTTGCGGCATGATGACTTAGTGCTAGTAGAAGTAAAGTCTTCTGGTGAACGAGTTGTCTTCCATGATTCAGATGTCAGTATCCCTACAGGCCTCAGTCTTAACAGTCGTATCTTTGTCTCACCGAAAGACCATCTTGATGCTCTTGTAAGTAAGAATTAGTCAACGGAAGGTGTGTGCTTGAGTATATGAACTAACATAATCCTACACTCAGATGTTTTATTGCATTTTGATTATTTATACTGCATTTCTTCATGTTTCTTTTAATAAAACATAACGTCAAAATGAAGATTAAATGTAAGGATGGCAACTCCTGGTCGCTGTCTTGTGTAGATTTAACACTGTCCATCCCTCTGTTTGGATATAGTCAAACAACACAACATGGTCAGTTCAGTACAACTTACATTTAACCTTTTAAAGCCTAACGGTAACTTTACATACGACCAGGTTTAACATTAAAAAATTCTATGTGGTGCCCACATTGCGTTTATGTGTTTTTTACGGATCTCACAACAAGCAGCAACTTTTGCCTTATAAAACATTAAGAGACTGGTTTTTATAACCAAAGTGGAGAGTGTTTACAGTGCAGTACGCACTGAGTCCTTATATAAAACAGATATGCTTCGTTGTTAAAGGGTTAATATCTAACATCTGCTTGATACACAACATATTTCAGTCCTAGGACCATCATCAGGTGTGCCTATAAGACTCAGTGCAAGGTAAAACATGTAATCTTTTGGAGACCTCACAAAATAACACACAATCGACAAGTGACAAAGGCAAGTTACAATATGTTATTGTAACAAACACTCATAGATTGTTGATATTTTGTGAGACCTCATAAATATTACTTTTTTACCTTGTACTGAGTTTTTTATGGCACACCTGGTGATAGTTCTAGGACTGAAACATGTCGTATACTGAGTAGATATTCGTATACTGAGTAGATATTAGATATTAAGTGTAAGTTGTGCTGAACTGAACATATCCTGTTGTTTACCTGTCTTGTGTAACTGTGCAGCACAAGCAGATTGAGGAATTAATTGTAATTAGGTTGTGTGTGTGTGTGTGTGTGTGTGTGTGTGTGTGTGTGTGTGTGTGTGTGTGTGTGTGTGTGCGCGCGCGCGCGCGCGCGCGTATGCGGGTGCGCGCGTGTACACTATTCATCTGTCTGTCTGTCTGTTATTTACGTAGATACAGTCAATTCTGCTATTATTCATATTTCAGTGGTGTGAATGGACTGTGACATAACTGATGAATAAGAGAATGTTGTTTGTATAATACAAACTTTCACATAAGCATGTTGGCTATTATGTGATCTCAGTGACGAAGGTGAATGTACAAGGTTAGATTCTACCCTGTTTCTTCCATAAGCCCTATTAATTTTGTTATGCAATTTTCTACAATGTGAGGTCTCACAGGAATGCAACTATTGCCTTATAGAAGAAATAACTGTGCTTTGCTGGAATTCTTATACTTTAACTGTAGCAGATGGGTACATGTTGAAGTGCTGTAACTTGGCACATTGTTACATACTCAGTAGTAATATTTATCATGCACAAGAACTAAAATCTCAGAAACAGTTTACATATGGATGTACCTGCAAGGCATCCCATGATTTCGTCGGAATACTGTCCGTGTATTTGCCTGAAGGCATTGCTTTAAACCGTGACGAACCTCCTCACTCAGGATATTCAGTGCCACAGATGAGACTCAAACCAATTACCTGCTGAACACAAATTAGAAGCATTACTGCTTGACCTGCTTGCTCAATTGTTGAAACAGAAACCTGTTAGTCATCAAATGAGGTCTCTGCATCCTTTCCCTGTATCATTACAATATAACATTATATATGATCCTTTGAATGCCTGTCCCATTGTTTTGTTTTTAATGTTTCAGACTTGTCTGACAGAACAAGAGGGACCAACAGAAGGTATGGATGTAGATCTGGAGCTGTTTAGTACAAAGGAGTTGGCATATCACATTACACTGTTTGACTGGGATCTCTTCTGGTGTGTGCATGAGGTAAAATTTGTTTGAATGTCGATAGAAGTTGCTTAACCTGCAAATCTTCTGAAATTGTGTTTTGCATGCTGACATTAAGTAGAAAATTTGCTACCTACTGGAATGGTATGACTGTCTTTTCTGTATCAGACACAAATATCACAGTGTACTGTATAAACAGTCTCAGTTTTCTGTAATGCTAATACAACAACATATATTGAGTTACAGGTTTTGAAACTCATCTCCAGACTTCCTAATTAATTACTGCATGCTATACTGCATGACCTTACTTGCTGATTAAACACTGAAGTTCAAGGACTGCTGATATTTTAATGGGTACTCATCTTTCTAAAAGTTGAACAAAACAGTCACTGAAGTTATATAATTTGAAGCTTTAATGGCAACTGAATTCAATAAAACTTTCTCAGGCTAGCAGCCACATCTGGCAGCTGCATCACAAACAAACCAATGTTCTTGTCATCAGGAAAGAGACAAAATGCTTCACTATTGTGGCAGAATGAGATCATCTGTATGACTGCGGGCAGTGAAGTTTGCACAGACCTTCCTCTTCCCCAACACATTATCAAGAACCTGACGAATTGTTGCCCAGTTAATGTTTCATTGACTTTAGGGTCATTTGATGGTCTCTGACCAACATATTTTTTTGCAACTGTTTCTGGATTTCAACTAGTTGACAGCTGCCCACTCCCTGGATCATCTTCAATTTCCTCACATCCCTTTCTGAATCTCTAAACCATTTGAACACATGCATATGAGATAGAGCTCCAGTTATATACACAGTTGTCATGTTTCTGTAGCTCTTTTTGTTAGTTTGAAACAAGCCTTGATGTTATCATCCATTAATATACACCAACATATGTACACAATAAAATCACAAGTCATCCATAAGCATGAACCCTCCTACTTGGGTCAGTGATAAATTGCCATCCTCAAGATTCATGTTTATGGATGACTTGTGCTTTTATTATGTATATGTGTTGTTATATGTAAATGATTGCAAACACAATGGATGGAATGAGTAATATGAAATCAAAAGTAAAACTTGACGTTGGTTGCCTCTGTGGCTGCACGACAACAACAACAACACCAAGTACAGGAAATGCTGCTATGGACAAACTGATTGAACTTCGACTTCCTTTTCACTAATTTCTGGCTCTCATAGCAAGAAATGAAGGAAAATGAGTATAACTGGTTTATGTGCCAAACCATACTTATATGATAGCATCAGTCTTGCAAGTTTATTTTTTGACCACGCGTACTACACTCCATTATTTTCCAAATCTGTCTCGTTATACAAATTGAATATCAGAGGAGACTCGGATTGATGTTTGTTTTAACTTCTAACTACTGAAACGCATGCAGTGTGTTCACCAGCAAGATGTATGCATGATCAATTGAATATTAGTGAAAATGCGGTTTGTCTTGTATCAGTGCCCAGCAACTGGGAGGACTGTAGTCAAATTGAAGTGCGCGTATTTTCCCATGCATTCTTCATTTCAGCCAAAGCTAATAAACAGTGGAGACATTTAGTATTGGTGTATTTCTTGTCTGTTATTGTCTTAATCAGCTTTGTCCTATGATTCATACGTTGATATATCAGACCCAACAGAAGAAGAGAGTATCCAGTATTTTTACTTGAGTATGGAACAGATTCACTTGCTGAAAAATTGATCCACTTTGTAATTCTAAGACAATAGGAATCTTTAGAATTAGTACTGACAATATTCTGCATAGACACATAAATTATATATATTTGTCCTTTTAATTTATCACCCACACACTACCAAAATATCATGAAATAGAGTTACAGGTCCTAATGAGGGCTGTATTTTATGTTAGGTGCTTGTTTTTTACATTATGATCCACTGAAACATTTATGACTTTTAAGTTGAGTTTCATAGAGACTGAAAAAAACTAAAATGATAACTTGCAGTGTAGATCTTAAATACACAGTATAATTAAAATCATTTGAGTAGCTTAGGAGATGAAAAACTAGAACTCAAAGAGAGATGATCCCCCCACCACCACCACCTCCACCTCACATTTTGTCATAATGTGAGTTACTGCATGCACAGAATTCAGCAGAGCTTCACATTTTAGTTATGCATAGTTGACAAGTTATTCATCTTTTTTCTTATTACCTGATCCAGTTTTCTTTATAAAATACTGGCCAACTCTGAATTTACATGGATTTAAAACTTGTGATGTGAAAAATATTTTCTGCACCCAACCAGACCTGCCATGGGGCCCACCCAGCTTTCTGTACAATGGCTACCGGATCTCTTTCCTTGGGGTGAGGCAGCCGAGGTGTGGCATCACCATGCACCCCAAACTAACCCCAAGCCTTAAGAAAGAGTAAGCTATACCTCTACTCTCCCTGTAGGCCTTCATGGCCTGTTCTGGGGTGAAATTACCTTTACCTTTACTGTGAAAGAAGTGTTCTGACTTGAGTTACTTGGCTCCAGTTGTCAGTTTTTCAACTATTGCATATTAATTTGATCATTTCACTGCAACACCAAGAGATTTTTCCTTGCTCAAAACTATCCAGACTGGTTCTGGGGCCCACCCAACCATCTGTTAGATGGGTACCAGGGATTGTTTCGCCAGGTGTAAAGCAGCTGGTGAAAAATGTTGACCAATCACCTTCGCATAGCGCCGAGGTTGAGAATAATTGGTGTCATACCTCTACTCCTCCTCTACAGCATCATGGCATTGACAGGGGCAAATGTAACTTTACTTTTACTACAAAACCGAGAACTCAAAATGACATGTATTTGGACTTTTTGTATAGTATGAATTGATCTACCACACATTTGGACGCCACCACTTTGGGAAAACTACAGCAAATTTGGATGTGTTCTTACGTCGCTTCAATGAAATACAATTCTGGGTAGTGACAGAGCTGTGCCTCACGTCCAGTTTGAGCAAACGTGTGCAGATTCTAAGGAAGTTCATCAAATTAGCTGACTAGTAAGTAAATATTATTAAAGAACGACAACTAGAGCAGAATGATATAACACCAGGAGGGGGGTCATTGTACTGTGTTTTTGTAATTGGTTACCAGCATTTTGGAAGAGCTTGCTATCTTTGAACCTACGTGGTGTCAAAACCTAGAAGAACAAATCCATAATTATTACCAGAGTGAAAACCTCAAGAGTCATCTTACTGAATACAGCGAAATTCCATTAATCCAACTCACACAGGACCAGCCAGATGCCGAATTATCGAATATTCTATGTTATCAGACGGTGCCTATCCTGACCTAAGTTCTCACAGGTAATTTCTTGTTATTGTTCCAATACTTGGGCTTTACAGCTAATCAGTGGAGTATTCTGTTTGGGCGTCTTCTTTATCTGCTGGTTCAGGGTCATCAGCATCCCCTTCTGTGTTTTCTGGAGTCTACATAGATGAAGAAGTTGATGGAGTAGAAAACAGGGGGTCAGAGGTACCAGAACAGCTGATGTACAGACACTCTTGGGGGCCTTGTTGAACATGTCCCTGAGATTTGCCTGTTCCACTGATGAAGTTTTTTTTGGGTAAAAGTGAAACTTCTTCCTTGCGACTATTGCCCTGAAGTACCACATAATCAGAATATCTGAATTATTTGATGTCTGATTAAAGGAATTTTGCTGTATACATTATTTTAGTATACTAGTAATTGTTAAATGTAATGTGTGTTTTAGTAATACCCTAACACAGTATCAAATATAGCAAATGAATCACTGATCCATTTTATGTGTTCACAGCTGTAAGGAATACAAGAACCTGAACGCATTCTTTGCTATCGTAATGGGGCTCAATAATGTGGCTGTCAGTCGACTTTCACTCACATGGGACAAACTCCCTTCGAAGTTCCGCAAGCTGTACACAGAGTTTGAGAGCCTTATTGACCCAAGCCGGAATCACCGAGCATATAGGATTAGTGTTGGCAAACTGCAGCCACCAGTTGTTCCATTCATGCCTCTCTTGCTCAAAGGTAAAACACCTTTTGTATGAACATGCACTTATTAATGCTATTAAGGAATGTCTACAGCCTAGAACTGATAACTCATAATTTTCCAGCATAGGAAGCAGGACAAAAAGTAATGAAAAGGAAGTGGGGGTATGGGTCAGTAGCTGTTTGAATGTGCAGTGAGTCAGTGAAAAACACCGATCGCAACCTCACTACAACAGTTTAAAAAAGATATCTCTAGTGCTAGGAGATAAGTGTTTGTGTACAGATAGTAATTGCAGATCCTTGCTGTCTCACCAGGTAGAATTCTGAACCCACATTATCACAATCCTTGAATACTTTCCAAGTGTCAAGTTGCCAGTCCTAGACTGTACACACACTATTTCATTGCCCCACACAAAAATCAAAGGCACCTGTAATTTAACAAATGTACATTAAGTGACTCTGCTGTCATGTGGTTGGAACATTAAGAAAATTTCAGTGAAAATTCCAAAATATCTTGTAGCACTGAATGAGACTATATTCAGCTCCGACTTTTTTTATTGTATTGCAAGCACCAGATACTGCGTGATATTGTTATGTACGTTTCTTTCATTATTTTTTAATTTAAATGTAAGAGTTTGATTTTGATATATAAAGAGAAAAGTGAAGGCCATTTATGTGTTTTAAACTACCGAACTAAATACCACTATATTGAAATAATCCCTTAACCACGACAGAACCAAGAGCACGGTAAATGCATTCCACTTTTGCCTTCTGACATTTTTGGTGGTTTGAAGAGTTGCATAAGGACCAGCAGAATGCAGATGTGCACATCTGGCTGAGAAAGTTAGGAATGGCATTATACTGCACATAGAGTTTGAAATTTCTGGAGTCATATCAGGAGTATTTTGGTCACCTGCATGAATGTTTGTAACTTGTGAAGTAGGCATACACAAGACTAATTTGGTATATTTTTGTTTCTATGTGTGCATGCTAATAGCAGTCAGAAGAATAATTTTAAACCAGTACTAGGAAAGGAAGAGTACACACACACACACACACACACACACACACACATATATACACAGCTAAAAATGTAGTTTTTCTTGTACACACCATGAAGGCTTATAAGGGGAGTAAAGTTATAGCCCCACTCGTCCATAAATTCTGTACTGGGTGGAGGTGAGCAGTTAGCACCATGACTGAGCTGCCATGGCCGCTTTACCTCTGGAGAAAGATCCTTCAGTACTCACTGAATAGGGTCCCTTTAGGTTCGTCTCTTTGAGTTTTTGATAATGTAAGAATATTAACAGAATACAGAATTCAGGCCATGTTAAATGAATTTTTATACAGCAGTCTAAATCATAAGAAGAATTATAGTAAGGAAGAGATCTCTTTCATGGAAATAAATCACAATTTACCTTCATCTTATATGCTGTATAATTTTTACCAGATGACCTCTTAGGTTGAAACATGCAGCAAATTGTACAGAGAATTATTATCTTTATAATAAAAAGATGGTTGTGTTGACCGAATTATTCTGTGATACATTAACATACTGTAACCATTATGTAGTCTTACAAGGAATGTCGTGTGACAGTCATCAGTTGCTGCTGATTATGGATTGCAAAATTAAAGCAAGGACTTCTGTAATAAGACAGTCAGAGAGATGTTATCTCATGTGGGGGAAACTCAGTGACTTAGAAATTAAAGTAGATGCTCATAATTATCCAAAACAGTGCAAATGTTTTGACTGAATAATTTGTAACTGCTGCATGGGTCTTTGTCTGATAAATAGTGCTGTTTGGTAAGTAGAACAAATAAGTCAGACTACATTTCAGTCATTGCATATTCATATTCATAGTAGCTTAGATGGTACATGGATTAGACTACAGGCTGGATAACTGAGAAATTGTAGTTAGAGAACTTGCAAAAACATGTGATTGCTGTCCTTGTCTGAGACATGGAGGCCTGCCCAGCCTACTGTTCAACTGGTACCGTGGAAGAGAAACATAGTCCATGTCTGCTGACGGATATTACTCTGCCATGTGTGTAAAATGAATGTATTCATTATTTGTTACCGCCTATGTAAGATTATTTTCTGTCACAAGAATATATGACTGTATTTTTGTAGATATGACATTTACACATGAGGGCAATAAGACATACCTAGAGGGATTGGTTAACTTCGAGAAGATGCACATGCTGGCCCAGACAATGCGTACCATTCGTTACTGTCGAAGTAGGCATCTAGGTAAGTTACATTATAACTTCAGTAGCTACACGTACATATGACTTATATTCTCGGATTTTATTTGCTACTGCAGACAACACTTTGCACTGTGTCATAAATCAAATGAAAAATGAATTTGGAGAAACTGGTTCTGCCTGTCTACAAAGAGCAAGGAAACCTAGATTATAGGAATGATTGATATTTTTGACATTGTCCATTGTCCAAGATTAAAATCTCACAATGTTTCGGAGGCTGGCTCTGCTTCTGTCTTCAGAAGGAATGAGGAAAAGAGAGAACCTATTCAGGTGGGCCCATTATAAAGGGGTAGTCTCAACCCCTAGACTGAAGGATTGAGACTGGCTTGTTTTTAGTTTTCAGTCTGGGATGATGGACAGTGTCTGAAATTTCAGTCACGACTGTTTCCATTTGCCATTGTCAGAATCATTTAAAAGCAGCTAGGTGTTTTAAAATACGTAAATTACGCTGCACTTATCCATACCCGATTTTCACGCCCTGCAGACACTCCCTGACTTATGCAATTCTGGAAGATCAGCTCAAGTCAAAATTTTCACAGGTCAGAATTGAATATACAAATTGTCAACTATATTTGTGTATACAAGGGAGTCCAGTTGAAATCAAAACTCCGACATACTGAAACCTGATCATATGCAGCACAACTGCCATGCCACCTGTGTTATCACCTGCTAGTATTCTTCTGCCACCTTCTTATTATGCTCTCATATCCACAATGAAAAATTTGGCACACATTTCAAAAGTGTTGTTTTTCTCTTTTTAAATTCTCTCTCCCTTTTTTTCTTAGTCCTTTTTAAAACTGCATAAGCCTAAAACTGCGTAACTTTAAATTGTATAAGTCACGAATTGTCTGTGTACTTCAAATGAAATTAACCAGCAACCAATAAGGACTGCAAAATATTGTGACACAGTAAGAAGTAGAAGGCAAATGTCCTTTAAACTATGGTGTTTCTGGAACCATGAAAACAATGATAATCTTGTTGTTAAGTGAATTGAATTTTCACTTTTTGATTGTGGAGCCCTAATGTTTAACACAGTGCTTGAGCCGCCATCTCCGAAGAGTGAAGCAGATGTAAGGTCCTACGTCAGCTGTCTGCGCATTATTGACAATCAACGTGTGCTTACAAGTCTGTCACAAAAGTTGGAGCCACGAAGGTCGTAGTAAAACAAGTCATCAGCATTGCCACCACAACATTTTAGTAATTTAATCAGCAACCCGCCAATGAAAGCTGGAAGGAGGAGGGTGGAGGAACTACTTTAAAATGTGTGCTGAACGCAGTTTCAGTGTATTTGAAACCTATCGCATTACCAGGAACTAGAGAAACATTGCTCATGCTGAATTAAGAGATTTTCATAAATGGAAAGATAATCTGAGTCAGATGTCAGACAGTAATCTCCACTATCTAATATCCAGAATTCTGTCAGTTGTTTTTTGTCACTAGCTAGTAGCCATATTTTAAACTAATTGATTTTCTTGTTCTTCGCCTGTGTTTTTCATGATGTTCTGGCAGAATCTCTCCTTTTGTGGGTGTATCTTGAGCAGTTCCTTCCACAGTCATAGCTTTACTTTTATTCAGTCTGAGTAAGAATATTTTTGGTTGGGTCTGCGAAAAAAATGTGGTGTCTGTCAAGGTCTGTGTATAGTCGTTGCTTTAGACATGACACTACTTCCCACATTAGACTTACTTCTGCCAAAGAGCTGACTGCATACTGAGTCTGTGATTTTTTTTTTGAAAACTATATATTGGTAGTAACAACAGATGAGGAAGTACTTTGTATATGCAGCTTATAAAACTCAAGCTAAATTTTATGACATTTCATAAACTATACAACATATTTGTGACCTCAACTCCAAGCTCCAAAAATTAAATAGTAAGTGCTCCTTTTTTTATATTGTTGGAAGGAGAGCATATCTTCTTGGGTGACTTAGTAGAGAAATGCTCACAAATAAAGGACCAAGTGCATGGTATTTATGGAACAGTAACATTAGATGTCAGTCCACAGTGTAAAATTTTATTCTGAGGGGGCTTGTTAAAATATAAGTTGTGAATAATTCAAGTTTGTTGAAAATATCAGTTTACAATAAAAACACTGAAGTCAGAATTCCACAAAACATTTACTAGATATCTTAACCAAATTAAAAATTAAAAATTGCCTTTTTTATGTTTAAATAGAAGTTTTGTCATTTTTTTGTGTTCACTGTGGAGCCAGCATTTGGATATTTAATACCAGTAAATTTTTCCACTTGCATGTAATTTTCATTTCCAGAAATTATGCCATGTCACTCACATTCCCAGTTGACCTCACTAAGCAAAGCTGGGAGTGGGCAAAATGATGGAACATACACTAATTAGCTTTGTAGTTTGATTCTTATAAATTTCAAATATGAAACAAACTTCTTTGCCACAAGACTTTTTCTTTAGTAAACCATATGTCTGCATGTTTTAGAGTAAAGAAAAATGCAGCCATTTTATTTAATAACTCTAGTCAACTGCTAAGATTATATTGTGTCAGTGGTAGATGGATGAATGAATGAATATGGAGAAATTGTAGAATGATAGTGGTATGGAACAAGTGAAGTACTTGGAGAAAAACCAGTATATTTCCCCTTGTGTACTAAAAATCCCACATGGTTTGGCCTGGGATCAAACTCAGGCATAGTATTTGTTACTGAAATATATGTAAAGATTGAATTACTGTTAACCTGTTCGTTACATGTATGATGTGTTAACATTTAACATGTTACGTCCATGATCGCATCATTTTGTTATAATTCTAAGTACATTTTTACAGCTTCCACACTTGGTAATTATTTGTGATTCAGATGGTAGTCTTCTGGGTATTGACACCATTTATGTTTGCAGGTTGACAAAAATGTTTCAAAGAAACATGCTGCCTTCATCTTTAGGGTTACTGGATTACATCCAGGTAAACACAGGACTGATTTTAGGGCTCTATGGTACTGTTTGGTTGAAATGTAACCCACCTATACCTATGACTGACCCATTTCCTTGCCCTGGTCATTTCAGTATCTACCTGGACATTTCTTCGACCTAAACATGGAGCTGCATGTCCTTCTGAAATGTTCATGGCAATGTATACACATACATGGTGTCAGAACCAGAAGCTTAAACACCTGAATGATACCTGTCACGAAATGTCAGTATTTGTACTACTGGCTGGTATGTACTGATCCCACTTGTCCCAGTTTTGTGGGTTTTAAACAGCACTATCCTGATGTCCTGTAAAATTTGGTTTTTGATGCCAAGTGTCCCAGTTTTTTCCAGTTCGTAAAAATATGACATTTCTGACAACACATACTGATATTCTGAACTTCCTATGATGTGAGAAGACATCTATAGGAGTAGGGCAGCCATTAGCCAGCCACTAACGGGATAGAGTAGGACAGGGTGAGGAAGATGTGTGGATTAGTGACTATAACAGTCTGGACTGAGACTGCAAAGGATGAGAAACGGATATGCAAAGAAAAATCGGTAGGTGGGAAGAGTGTCACCACCACCACCACCACCACCACCACCACCACCACCACCACCACCACCACCATCATCATCATCATCATATCTTTTTTGTATGTGTGTGTCATAATTTTTTATCTCAGTTGTCCCATTGCAGTAGCATTAACATATTACTCTGCCTTTTCATTGCCTAGCAGGTTAAACTTTTGTCTTTTATCTCTTCCCGTTCCCTCATCACCCAAGTTTTATTAAGTGTGGCAGTTCTTGATTTTTAAAAACTGGGATCCTTCCTCATATGTCAAGTATAATAGAATCTTTCAAGACCCATACACAAGTCATTTTAATAGACAAACACTTACCTCACAGTAGGCACATGTAACACCTATTCTTTTTCACATAAGTTGCATACTGAAGGGTGATGCTGAACACCCTCTAAACTGATGTAAGTCCTGAAACTTTAACTTGTTAGTGGAACAAAATTACTGCAAAATGTTGTAGGCCATATTTTCACCATGTTTGCTAAACACTTGGCCTTAAATTCTTCAGCTCTTAAATGCAACACTAAACTCCACTGTGCCCGTTATAGAGTATACCTTATAAACAGTGGCCATACCCTTCATCAGGTTTTGAATTGTACTGTATTGGGAACATCTGTATTAGAAATGTGTGGATGTATATTGAAAGATTGGTGTTGTACATGGTTGTATGATCACACATTAGTGTAGGATATGCAACAAAGATTTTTAAACAAAAGCAGATGGAACAAAGGCATTTATAATTCAAAATGGGCCACAGAAATTTATTTTGAAGCAAGGTAATGACGTAAACATGAGCAGTACTGTAATTTGTATTTGAGGAGAATTCATAAGTGGACATTTGGAAAAAATGGGTTTCATCTCCGTGCATTAGATCATAAAAACAATGGAAAAATTACCAACAAAATGCACATTAAGTTTTATTTCTGTATTTTATTCTAATTCATTCCTACATGTTTCGGGCTTTCTGGGCCATCCTCAGGGAGATTCTCAAGCGGTACACTATATCACCACGGTAGATGGTTGTCCTATTGTAGCTGGTTTTTTAGTTGTCCATACTCATAACTGTGTATGTGTGTGTACACACACATACACAGTTATGAGTATGGACAACTAAAAAACCAGCTCCAACAGGACAACCATCTACCGCAGTGATATAGTGTACTACTTGAGAGTATCCCTGAGGATGGCCCAGACGGCCCGAAACACATAGGAATGAATTAGCATAAAATAGAGAAATAAAACTTAATGTGCATTTTGTTGGTAATTTTTCCATTGTTTTTATTTGGAAAAAAGTTTAAAATATCCAGATTATTTAAAATATAATACTGTTGTTTTACATGAGAGAATAAACCTTTCAGACAAATGAAAGATCAGCTTAGGACTGTTGAAGTGTTGACACATCAAATATGAATGTGGTGTCAGTCAGTTGAGGGGTTAGTGGGCAATGTGCAATAAAAATCACTTTAAAATGTAATATGAAATGTGTAACTAGTGTACTGATTGCCACTTTTTATGTAAGTGTAATAAGGATTGATAAAATTCTTCCAAATATGTTTGATACAGTATTGATTTAAAGTTGATAAGATTTATGGATGTTCACATTTTCTTAGTGATGTTGAACAGTTGCTATTGCTTATACGTAAATACTGCAGAATTCTGCAAGTGTAGCCAAACACCATTATGATATTTACTATTCATAAACCCTAATGAAAAGATTTATATCCTACAATTTCAAACATTAGCATAACAAACCGATTAAACTGAATAATGATCATTTTCTATGCACACTATTTGCAAGCATTTTTATCAATACTGTATTCATATCAGTTTATATTGCATGGCAATCGTATTGACTGTGTTATATATATATTCTTGTGTGGGTTATGATCAAACACCACTTGAATGTTTTGATCAGACTTTGGCCTATAAGCCCTCTTTTATGTGGGACTGTTGGAGAAGACAATCATATATATTCCTGCAATTGAATCAAATCGCCATTTAAAACTGCACAATCATATTGGTTTCAACACATAAAAGTTTACTGGCTCACATCTAGAACTGCATGTACCAAGACTTAAAAACATCTGAATTTGAAACTGTTTATTAATATTGGCATTCTCTCAAAAGAACTGCAGTGTGGGAAATACAACACACTGTGTGTTTAGTGCTTCTCAGTTTAATATGTTCACCAGTTTAGTGACCAAATCCACTGTTCTCTTAAGAAACCTTAAAAGGGGGTCTCACAGTACAATGTTCTTTTGTCTGAAAGCAATACAAATATCATACAGTCAACATAATTTGTTTGATACAGGGAATGATGTCACTCTAACTGTCCTAATTTGTTCTGCAATTTTTATTGAAATAATTTTTTTTTTCAAATTCACAGTGAAGTTTAAGAACATTTTTTGTGTGGGAAGATTACAATCTCTTACTCCACACTATTTGGAAAGTCACCCTTAAAGTATCATCATTTCCAAATCCATCTGTCTGTCTGTCAGTCTGTCCACCCGTCCGTCTGTCTGTCTGCTCATGTAACTTTAGAACCAAGTGATTAAACTTTACGAAAGTTCACGAGATTTGAGGTTCTTATGGCAATGACTGGGAGCTGACCACCTTCTGGGATGTGACATTTTGTTATGTGGTAGATCTGTATTAACATTTCAGAGGAAACTGGTACCTCCATTATAATGCTGGATTACCCTCCCATTTACCCTGATGATGGTGGCAGCACATTTCTCTGAAACATTGGTACATACCTACCAAACCACATTACAGGATGCAGTAGGCATGAATATGATGACATTGGAAGCAGCACCCTCATTTTACATTTTACTTCTTTAGTATCAACCATGGCAATCCCAGTGGCCGTGTAGTCTAAGGCGTGGGTCTACAGCCACTCACTGGGACTGTGGGTTCGAATCCCACCAGGGTCATGGATGTCTGTTGCTTGTGACTGTTGTGTGTTGTCAAGTAGAGGTCTCTGTGATGGGCTGATCACTCATCCAGAGGAGTCCTACCAAGTTTGATGTGTCTGAGTGTGATTGAGGAACCTCAAGGAGGAGGCTTAGGCTTAGGTTCCCTGAGGCTGTCACGCCATGAGAAAAAAAAGATCAACCATGCAGATCTGGTGGTTATGCAGACGACTGAAGTTGGAGAAACTGTAGCCCTATAGTATAAGGCTAATGTTTTGGTCATGAAAGGGGACATTTCCAAGGAAAAAAGGACATATGGTAGCCTTACTCTATTCAATACAGGGGCATGATATATTTAACAGAAAATGTGTTTCTATGGATGCCATGAGGAATATGTGTAAATGGAGGTGTAGCTGCACTCATTCTTAACATCAGCACTTAGATGAATGCGTATTATCATCTTCATGCCCTGGCCACTTTATGCTCGGGCACAGACACCCCGGTACCCATCGAATAGGAGGTTTTGTGGGCCCCATAACCAGTCTGAATGCTTTTGAGAATTGATAAATACCTTGCCCCCACCAGAAATTTAACCATTCTTTGGACACCACCCTATAGCATAGTTACAATACTGGTTACGCTAGCCTGGTTTTATAATATGTTGAACGTAATCCTTTTAACAGGCAGTCTGTTAAAGTTCAGTTCTCTGAAGTTATGTTTCATATGACCAATCTGGTTGTTCAGTTACAGTGTGGCCACCGTAAGTACGAAGGATGATATTCTTGGGCCCTTGCGCTCACATGCCTTTCATCACTTCCTACTCTGTGTATGTGTCATCCTTTCTCTTTTTCTATATGGCTATTTGTCTACCATTGTATTATGTCCTGTTACAATTCTCAAATCTGCACAGTTTCTCAGTGTAACCACATTGTAAACAGATCCATGGTTTTGTTACAACATAATGCAGTATTAGCATAGTCAGAAATGAAGTCTCTGTTTCATTTCTAGCACATATTTGTGAACAAAACTCAATATGCAAAAATTAGATTTTACTATTATGTTTTTGTGTAATGAATTTCTCACTGTGATGTAATTTTTACCACTTCATAGCAAAGTTGGTAATATCATTTTAAAGAGTAAAATTATATGTGATATATAAGTAATATGTAATTTAATGAGAGTCCTTCCCTGTAAAACTTAAAAGACATTTCAAATAACAGTGTTTGTTGCAATAACATGCCACACAAATAAGTTCAGGGAAGCAGAGAATTATATATCTAGTCTGAATGTGCCAGTGTTGCAAGACTTCTACATTATGGGCTTTTCACAGATCTGCATTCAATAAAATCTGTATAATAAGAATTTTTCATAGTTTTTCCACAGCACTGCCTCAACTACTATACTGTATTATACCCTATAGTAGCATTCATTATTTGTATGAGGTGAACACATAAAGTCATGTGTGTCTCTCTGTCTTCATGTCTTACCTCCCATATCACTTCATGCATTTGGTTGCAACTGGCTTGGAAGGTGAGCTCATATTCAGCTATATCAGCCCACCAGTCCTCTGCTTTACATGACACTTAAACTTCATTGAAATAAATGGTTATGTAACACAAAATATGTATCACATCAAAATATATAACATTCAATGAAAAAATTTTTCAGTATAAGTTACATTGATGAAATAGGAGAAGAAAATGGAGGTGGAATGGTGTAGTCAGTACAGTGACTGGGCTGGTTGGACAATGTGGGGTTTGAATTCTGACAGAAGCAAGATATATCTCTTCTTGAAAATGTCCACACCAGCTCCAGGGCCAACCCAGCCTCCTATTTAATGAGAACCAGGATTCTTTCCTAGGAGAAAGTGACGAAGGCATGAAGTTGACCACTTGCCACTGTCTAGTGTTCAGGTTAAGAGAGTGGGGCTGTACTTGTGCAACCTGTTTATGCCTTCATGTTGCAGACAGGGACAACTTTGCCTTTCATGTTTATGAGAAAAAGTGTTACACCATGTAATACATAGACTGTTCATGAGCTATCACCAAAACTACAAATGAACAGGTTAGCCTAATGGTAATGCTCTCCACATGTCTACAGAGGGCACCTAGTTTGAATCTCAGTCAGGACACTGACTATCCTGCCTGAGGTTTGTATGGTTTTACTCAGTCTGTCTAGACGAATGTTGGTGTAGACATCAATTAGGCGACATCTGCTTGTTTCCACATCTTTACCAATTCATCATGCCTCAATCACCCAGTCATTCAACACCATAATCTTTCATACTGACAGTGTCATCACATAACACGCACAAGAATCAGGAATATACAAGACTGTGTACTTTAAAAAATAGTACGCTTTCCCACTATTGTTTACCAAACATGAATATTAAGAACTAGTAAATTAAGTTACCAGATTTGATGATGCAGAAAAGAGCACAATAAGTACACTGTTGTGAACTTCTTAATGAGGTGGCAACAGTTTACAGTATTACAAATCATGGAGCCAACTCTTTTTGATTGCATAGAGTGAAAACAAAATACATTAATTTTCTGTATTAGTAAGGCAATGTTTACCACTTCAGATACGGTCACAGTGACGAAGAAGAAATGGGGAACTTCTGGATATCATTTAGAAGCTTCTAAGTTCAATCCATTACTGAGATAAAATAAAAGGAAATTCAAGAAATAATTGTAATTTTTTTAAAATTTCATAATTTCTGTTAGGGGTGGCCATTATGATTACTTGCCCTGGGCCCCCAAAAAATGTGGCTATGCCACTGACCACAAGAGCAACAAACAGTAACATTTCTGCATGACCAAGCTCAACATACCAATGTCTTATTGAAGTGAAATATCATATTGTGCAGCAACTACTGGGAGAGACTTCCTGTCAAAACATCATTCACAAGGCAGGTGCATTTTTATGCAACACACTTCTGAAACATTCCAAGAACTCTGTGTTACTGTTAAAGAATTAATTTCAAAGAACCTGTTGCACAGTTTAGTTTAGAAACTGGACACAAAAATAGGACATTCTGGTTGTTCAATTTTAAGTACTCTTACAACATGGCATATTCAGAGCTACAACTTCTATAATAATAATAAAAAATAAAAAAAAATAAAAACTCTCTGACAGTAATAAGAATACCTGAAATAATGTCTATTTTGTATTCTGCCTTTTCCTACATTTATTCCTTGATACATATAATTCTATTGTAAATATATTAAGCATGGTATAATATTTATATCTTCCTTTTGTTACATGTTCAATAATAAATATATATTTAAAATGGCAACAAATGTGTCTTATTGTCTTTGTAAGACACACTTCCATGTTATTCATGTTCCTTTGTGCCACAGATCAGAAATGCAGGTTGGATCTCCCAATACATGTCATCAGTTTCTACATGTAAGTAAATATTAGACCTGTATCATAAAATAAGACAGTACAAATGCTGACAGCTAAGAGTTCTGTGCTTGCTTGCATTCCCTTGTGAATGATACTGTGATAATGCATTGAGGTAGACTACAACTATTTCCTTAACATTTCTTTCCAGCATACAATACATAGTCATGTCACTTGCAATGATATATGCATTTGATAGTCATGTAGTTACATAACCCATAGAACAATTAACCCAGAAGTTTCATGCTAGATTCATAAAACCTCCTTTCCTGTTACATAGGTTTCTTATTCTGCAGGTACATTAGTATCATTATTGTTATATTGTTTTATTTTTTTTGTGAAGAATGTGTTACTTAGAAGGAAATACTGTATATGTTATATTTGTTTGATTTAACATGATGGGTTTCATGTTGTCTTCATTTTGTAGCGTTGACATACAGATTTTCATACACAGTATGTAGGTATGCGTATGTTCTGTTTCCATACCAAATGTCTCATGAACAGCTACAGTGGTTAAATAGTTATAGCCACAAAAGGAAAACTCTTACCATTCATCATCTTAGGGCCCTACAGTAAGTGACACTCTTGTCCATTCTGCTTCATAAGTCCACATACCTGCCATGTTATTATTGTGGACTAGAGCAAATCAAGAAGTATGATGAGGTGCTTGGCAAAGCTTTAACTTTTGTACCAAGTTTTGTAAAGTTTGGTGAAGTGGTTCAAAGTTTAAATAGTGGCAGAATGCTAGCACTGTGATATCAAAGGCCTACTTGTTTTTGTTATTTTTTTAAGTGTTTTATTTAAAGGCATTGTCAGTTGCTAAGATTACACAGCATTGGTGACAGATCAGTGAAAGAGTATGGAGCATTGGTGTAATGGTATTGTCAGGTGAAAAACTAAGTACTTGGAGAAAAGATTTTGCACTGCAACTTTGTTCACCACAAATCCCACATGTACTGGCCTGGGATTGAATCTTGGCCTCTGTCCTGATAGGCCAGTGATTAATCCCTTGAGCCATGGATTGGCCGGTTTTCCTTCTGAGGAAGTAAGGTGGGGTAAAATATGCACATCAAGTAACCCTCTCATGTGTGATTTCAGGGTGCTGCCACGATGTAGGTGAGACCTGCACTCTTTTTGGATGTTACACAATGTAGAATGGTAGTTTTGTAGCAACTTTCTGAGACAAGTTATTTGTCATGTCATCAAGGGCCAACCAGTCCAAGAAGAATCACTTGACCCTTGAAGATTGGACTGATAGGTTGTCCCGAAACGTTGGTATGACACTGCCATTCTACACTGCATAAAATCCCAAAAGAGCACAGATCTCAACCTTCTCATATCTACTGTACGTGCAGTAGTGTACAGAAAATTGTATATTTATATTTACAAGTAAATTAAATGTAAAAAAATGGATTCTTAATGTCATAAAATACTGCCGCTAAGTCAACGTTTTCAAGTATTGCAACAACACAAAACATTAACATTATATCCCACAGCTTAAGGTACTGCTTCACATACATCTGTGTCATGTTATATTTATGTACGAGACATTAATGACGGTTTTCTGTGAAAGAAAACTTTTTGTTGCGTATATTCTCATTAGGTAATACACTTGGGCAAGGCAGATTTAGAGCCATGACACTTTTATGTTGTTGCATTGGGCCCCACCATTTCGGGTAGCCAAATATGTTTTATTTCAGATTTTGTGTCAAACACATTTTGCATGTAAATTCTTATGTCACTCTGTCTGCATTGTCAACTCAGGGCTATGCGTAGGCAGGGCCTTAAACGAGCCCCTCACTGGGTATTGAAGTAAAAGCTCACAAATACAGTTAAATTAACTTAATTCCACATAGCAGAAAAGCTAACCTATCCTTAGGTAGTGAAGAAATCCCTCGCATTTAATGGAAGCCGAAGGTTCATTACTTAATCCAGTCCATGCCTTCATCCTATTTCTTTGAGACCATTTTAATATTATTGTCCCATCTGCGCGTTAGTCTTCCGAGCAGTCTCCTGCCTTCAGATTTCCCCATCAAAACCTTCTATACACTCTCTGCGTCAGATAAACTCAAATGACGCTACCAACCAGTGTTAGATCTTGCCTATTTGAATTGCGCAACCGGAACGTCGACTTTGATTTGGGCGTCCAGTCTTTTGTGTGCCATAAATTCTAATTGCGATATTGTAATTGTCATTTCTGTCATCCGCAATGAAATTTTGTTAGTAAAATATTTTATGTCCTTCCAGACATTTCGAAGGATATTTGAACCTCAAGCAATCTCTCGGCACGAAATATGCATGTAAACAAACCGCCATGTCGTAAATTACTGTTACCGGCGTATAGGATCGTATGCAATCAGGAACTAGATCCACCAGTTGTTGTAAAATTGTCATTAGGACGGATGAGCACTACTTATATTCGACTTAATTATCCGGTTTTAGCATTTAAGTAAGTTTCGTAAATGCCTGTAGCGTGGTGTGTAGGTGAACATTAACAATTGTTTGTGCTGGTGTATAGGTTAGAATTGGTATGGTCCAAGGAAAAGTCAGGTGAAGTAATTTGAAGGTGAGAATTGAAATTTTGTATGATTCTTGTTCTTACGTTATACTGCTGTGTTTACAGATTATTTTTTATTCGTTCATTTTGTTTAGAAGTGAATAAAGTTACATTAATTTTGACAGAGACGCCAAGATACGTTGGTCACGTTGGACAGAAATGGCTCTCAGAACCTATGGAGACAAACCCATTAGTTTTCAAGTTGAAGAAAATGGGGAATACTACTGTATTGGATCCGAGGTGAGTTTGTACATTTATAGAATGGTACTTCATTGTTGTAATATGAAAGAGCGAAGATCCTTATTCTGTCTGTGTAATGGATATCGGACGTCGCGTCAGTTTGCGTGGTTATAACGCGGAATAGTTTACACAGTGCGGAACTGTTTGACATTTTACTAAATATTTTCCTCGTATTTAATTTATACTTCTATTTTGAGATGATATAAGCGGAGTAATTTAGATCAGTAGGACGTGGTTGCAGTACCCTGGTACCAAATCTCACCCTACCCCTACAATCAGCAAGCCAGTAAAGATAAAGATATAACTGATTTTAAACTTCCATAGTAATTCACTGGTAATATTGACCCTGTTCTGAGGCTATCGCACTGTGTGGCTCTGAGCTGTGTTGCCATTGTTTTGGAGGGGAACTTGTGTTTCTATCTTCAGTATCGAAAAGTGCAGGGGGAGATGGTGTTCACCTAATGTAGGAAGGTGGTCTCTTGGACTGCCAGTGGAGGATGAAGAAGTTGTTGCCTAATTGAGGACTGTAAGGAAAGTGAACAGACGGTTGTGACAAAACACAACTTTTTAGGGCGACAACGTGGACCAAAAGCCAGACACGTGCTTACTGTCATATATGCTGAAGCTTGAGCACTTAAGTTGACTCTGGGTATAAGCACCTCACCATGATTGTATGGGAAAAGGTGCTTGCCTTCTTGACCTCCATGCTGGATTGAGGTGAGTAGTCAGGTATATGCTGTGGCCACATAACTGATGTGGAAGTAGCTCCAGGTGCCTGTTCAATACAATGCTTTGTTGGCTGCAGGTATGGCCTGGATATAGTGTTGAAGGAATAAGTAGCTTAACGCTACTGCCATTTTGGATGTAGTGCCATTTAGTTCAGTGGTAGCTAGTGATACTGTTACTACCCTAAAGATGTAGCAAGCTCTTTCAAAATGTTGGTACGTATCTACTAGGTAACATGCCTTCATGTTTCATAAGCCTGTGAGAATCTCAAATTGAAAAGAATTGCTGCCTGTGGTGAATTGAACAAAGTCATCCATCCCAACGTATGTAGCTTACCTTGTTTAGACCATTAAAGAATTAGATATTTTGAAACTTGGCTCATCCCTTGGAGGAACAAGACTCTCATTGTATAAATGGCACCTCAACTTTTATCTGTCAGTAGGCATATGATCTGCACATATTTTGTAAGGAAGTTTTAAGACAAGTGGGAATGGTTGTGGTATTGTATTCACCTTTGTTCAAGGTGCACAGAATTTCTGATACTGTTTCAAATTATAGGTTGGGAATTACCTGCGCTTGTTTCGTGGGTCCCTGTACAAGAAGTATCCCGGGATGTACCGCAGGAGCATCACCAATGATGAAAGAAAGAAATTAGTCGAATTAGGTCAGTATATTCACTGATCTCTTCTGATGTGCTTCCTGAAGGACAGGTTGTTACTGTGAAGATGTATTTAAAAGATACAAAATTTAATACTATCTGTCAAAATCATTGAGTCTAACTCATGATGTGGTTCTCTGTTTGTGAGTCAGGCTTTTTGTTACTGCACAGTGAGTTAATGGTTATTCGTATGAACTTAATAATTCTGTATTGTTAATGTGTTTTTTGGTTTTTAATGAGTTAATTTGATTTGCAAAGTCTGCACATAAGGGTAGTTTTCATGGGAAAGGAAAATAAAAAGAAGTGATATTTAATTTTAGTTTTTGAAAAATCAGCTGCAGTAATTCAACTGTGTTACTACAGTCACACTGCAGTGAATTGATATGGGTAAGTGTATTTGTTGTAAAGTGCCTTCACCGGAATGGTGTTACACTTCAGAGTTGAAATTATTTTTCTTTAATCTAAGAAACACAAATCACTGGAACAGCCTTTGATTATCACCTTATTTGTGGTCCGTGTATTTCCTGTCTAAAAAAAATTTCACTTTCTTGCAGCAGAATGTCAGATGACATGATATTACAGTATTAATTGGTTAGTCATTTTATAAACTGCTTAGGCTTGTCTGCAAGATTTTTGAGCTGAGTGTGTTAAACTGATGACTTGTTGCAAGCAAAATGCCCTCCATGAACCATTACCCTAGATTTCCAGATGTTTGTGCAATTTATGCTTGAATGTATTTTGGATCAGCTATATGTGTGGTGTTTACAGTCAAGCCATGTCACCACTTTGTATTGCACCCAGGCTGTAGTTAGTTATGTTCCTGAGCTGCCATACTGCAAAAGTTTTGCTAGAATAATGACATTTCTTTCATTGGCAAATTTCGTAGGTTTAAGCCAACACGTGTTGGCATCAAGCGTTTCTCTCCTGCGAGCTTCTGAAGTGGAGGACATCATCGATGGAAATGATGAGAAGTACAAGGCTGTGTCTGTGCATTCATCAGAACCCCCAATTCCAAGGTAATGATGAATATAAGACCAGCACATTTATTTTGTTGCATTTTCAACCAGTCTTATAATAAGTTTGCTTTTCACATGTTTATAGAGAAGGCAAGTCGAAGAAAAGTATGCCATGGGTGCCATCATTACCAAACAGCTCACATCTTGATGCTGTTCCTCAGGCTACACCAATCAACAGAAACAGAGTCAATAACAAAAAAGTTCGGACATTCCCTCTATGGTAATGTATTGGTACTGATTGATTGTGCTGCAGGAATGTAAGTTGTTCGTGTTACTGTACTGCAGAAAACATTTTTGTAGTTTACATTCAATTCTGGGAGCCGGGATTGTGCAGTTGGTGTGGTGACTAGGCTAGAGGCTAGATGTACAGAGAATCATGCTTCATTTCATGGCAGGCGCAAAAGATTTTTCTATTCTCTAAAAGCGTCCAGGCCAGCTTTGGAGCTTCACCTAATCTTCCATTTATGGGTTCTTTCCCCAGAGGTAATTGTGCATGGGCATGAAGTTGACCACTCACCTCCATTACTGGTGTGGTTAAGAATGAGTGGAGCAGAGGTGCACTTCCTTATATGCCTTAATGGCATGTGCAGAGGCCACTTTACATTCAGTTTTTTATTGTTGCTTTTGAATACAGATGTTCTGAAGTACGTGTGGACATTAATTTAATGTATGTGTTTTTTGTTGTTTCAGTTTTGATGACACAGATCCTTCAACAATTGTTGAAAATGCGTCACAGGTTGAACTGCTAGTTCCAATTCGGCTCGACATGGAAATAGAAGGACAGAAGCTGCGTGATACTTTCACATGGAATAAAAATGGTGAGGAGTAAATGGTGGCAAACTGTTAGATAAGTCTAATGCATGAGCCTCCACCCTTTTTATGGCAGAGGGCCACACCCAATATTGTGGGCTGGTTTGCAGGCCGCACATGAAAAAATAATGGTAAGGGATATACTTCACTGCCTAAATTATTGTGTAATTTTTGTAGTGTATACATAATTTACAAATGTGGTCAGGGGCTGTATAACAACCTGGTGGGCCACAGGTTCGAGACCCATTGTCTAAAGTTTCTGATGACGGTGTGTTGCAGTGGTGATTCAGGCATAGACGCTGTCTCCATCCAGTGTCCAACAGAGTTATATTTTGTAATATTTGTATTTTGTCTGATGAAAGAAGGAGATTGAGCCTTAAAAACGCTGGATGTTATTTACGAAAATGGTAAACGTTTTTCCTGTCTTTGCCATGAAGGCATACAGTAGGAGTAGAGGTAGAGATTCACCCATTCTGAACCTGGATTCTGGATGGAGGTGCTTGGTCAGCATCACACCCTGGCCCATTTACCTTCAGGAAAGGAACCCACTGTATCCATTGAGTAGGAGGCTGCTGGGGGGGGGGGGGCTTCAGAGCCAGTCAAGCAATTTTGGAGGAGAGAAAAATTTCTGGTTCCAGCGGGGAATCAAATCCCAGATTGTGAAGCCTGTAGCCTAGTCACTATGCTGATGGAGCTGTCCCAGCTCTGTGAACAAAAATTGTATTGTTAAAAAAGTCAGTGATGTTTATCAACTTTGTTGGCTAGTTCTGTGTCGCATGAAAAGGCCACCCCACCCCCACCCCCCCACCCCCCGTATGTGAAACCGGACGTTACAAAGTGTTCTGTAACAGGGTTGCCATTTTATTCTATTTTATATGTGGATAGTACTCATAATTAATTAAAAAATTACCTGTAAGGACTTAATGTCAGTATAGGTTCTGTCTGATAATCCAGAATATCCAATAATCCAGCACCTGTCTGGTCCCATGCATGCTACATTAATTGAATATTATTGTGCATGATTTGTCATTGAATGATTCACTTTAATATTAATGTCAATGACAGTTTATGAACAGTGTGGGCTATGTATAATGTGAATGCTTCTGTATCAAGTGTGAAGCTTTGTCAGCAACTGAATATAACCGAGTGGTGACACGTGTCATATCAACACTTACGATGGAGGCAGATTGCTGAATTACAGAGAGGTCTTTATTTTTTCTGTCTCAGATTAATGTGAACATGCCTTGCATAAAAAGTGGACACTGTGATTGTTTCAATGCAGGGCTGGTTTTTAAACCATGTAGTGGGACTGAAAGTGATTTTCACCTGGAACTGCATGGGCAAGTTTTCAACACAAGTGTGACTACTGTGGAAATGTACTATTTCAGATGCGAATGCATCTGAAAGACGTGGAAATCCCCATCCAAACATTTACACAGAATGTTGGAAATTAATCAAATGTTTCGCCAGAAATTTCTGAGGTGCAGAGGTAATTAATTTCTGGAACGCCAGTGTCATAGGTAAGGTCCCTGGAGACCCTGCAGCGTGGGGTCCCACATGGTTTAGAGGGGCTGCCAGACTTACAGAATACAACATTTGTTGTGGGTTTTTGCAGAGTGAATTCTGTTCTTTTGACGGAAGGCAGTGTTCTTGTGAGATGTGAGAGTAGCTTCACCAGTAGTTGTCGGACATCTCCTGACCAGTTATTTGTGCCACTGCACAAGGTGATACCTCCGGCAGTTCTGTGTCTCTTAGGTTACACAAATGAAAACTGTCAACCAGCCGTTGCTGATGCTGACAAAGGGAGGTGGAAATTTGGATATTTTTGTGTGTCTTCTTTTTCCTGCACGTTCTAAATAAGTCAGAACTTCATGAAACTTCATGAATGCAGGACATACAGTTAAGGCTGCAATGTCTGGCACTGTATGATCCAGAAAGCTCTCTTAACTAGAAATTGACTGGGACCCATTGCGTTTCACCAGTCCATCAACCAACAGCAGGCAGCACCAATTCTGAGAGTTTGGCCACTAATTATTGGTGTAGTGTTGGTTCGGTAGACTGTATGTGCACCATGTTATGTAAGTGTTCATGAAAAGGCAGTACAAAGTATGGCAGAAAAAACATGACACGGTATCAAGTGAAACGTTAAATGGTAGGGTTTCTCATGCAGTTGCTAGTACGCTGAGGTATGTATTATGTATTGTATAACCTGCCAAGATGTGAAAAATTACAATGTCTGGCACCCCTTTGGTCCTTGATATGCCAGGTATCACAGCTTTTACTGTGCTGTGCTGTGGTTTTGTAGGTCTCCTCTGACAGGCTGAATCTAGCCTTTTCAGTTAAGGATTCCTGTACCTTCAAAAGATACCTTCAGTCAGCAGTAACTCTGTATGTCTTGTTTCAGAGAGTCTAATCACACCAGAACAGTTTGCTGAGGTCCTGTGTGATGATCTGGATCTAAACCCTTTGACATTTGTGCCTGCAATAGCTCAGGCCATACGTCAGCAGATTGATGGCTTTCCAACAGACAGCATTATTGAAGAGAATTGTGACCAGAGGGTGATTATTAAGGTAGGTTACTCCAAGGGTTAGTAGCATTGCATAATTGTTTGCATTGGCAAGTCAGTGATTTGTGTGCTGTGGGCTGAGAAAGAGTGTGAATAACAGATGTGAGGGTAGCAATCATGTTAGAGTGTCAGTTTCCTTTTGCAACAAGGCTTATTAATCCATGCCTTGTCATATTAAACTCTTTGATAGTAGGTGGCTGCCTTGAATGCCCCCACCACAGTATGTAAACAACTGGCATTCATGGAACATGTGGAATGTATTATACTAGGGACAGCTGATAAGTAATGCACACAGTGAAATATTTTGCCAGTGGAGGAAAGCAGTGATGCGCGCCCAGTGTGTCCTTGTAGCCACAACCCCCCTCCACAGCGGTGCCAAGTTTGATTCCTTTCTCTACACCGGTTCTAAAACAGTGCGTGTTTACATGGAGTCGTGTTATGATATGTCAACGAGATTGAAGCAACGTGTGGTGATTGAATTTTTAAGTGCTGAAAACGTGACGCCAACTGAAATTCTTCGCCGTTTACAGGCTGCGTATGGTGAAAACACTGTTAACAGAACTACAGTAAATCATTGGGCCATTAAATTTTGTGAATGTGAACCCGGTCGTGCCAATATTGTTGACCAACCTCGCAGTGGAAGGCCGGTTTCCGTGACAGATGACAAGCATCAAAAACAGGTTGATGAACTGATCAAGCATGACCGCCGTATCACCCAGAAGCAGATAGCAGGTGGGCTAGGAATGTCTAAAGAAAGAGTGGGCTATATCATTGGTTTACTTGGCTGCACAAAAGTCTGTTCTCGATGGGTGCCACGCATGTTGACGCCAGAAAACAAACAAAAACGTGTTGAAAGTTGTGAAGAACTTTTGAAGCGCTATCACGAACAGGGAGATCAATTTCTTTTGAATATTGTTACTGGGGATGAGTCATGGATTCATTATTTTGACCCTGCAGAAAAACGACAGAGCATGCAATGCAGGCACGCTTCATCTCCTCGCCCAAAAAAATTCAAAACAGTGACGTCTGCCAGCAAGATTCTTTTGACTGTTTTTTGGGACTCACAAAGAGTTTACCTGACAGAATTTTTGGAAGCTGGGAATACTGTCAATTCAGCTCGGTACATTGAAACAATAAAAAACCTACAGCGGGGGGTGTGTCGAGTTAGGAAGTCAACATCACCGATTTTGTTGCTGGATGTCAATGCAAGATCGCACACTGCTCGCGCAACGCTTGATGCTCTGGAGACGCTGAAGTTTGAGGTTCTTTGCCATCCGCCCTACAGCCCTGACTTGGCTCCAAGCGATTTCCATTTCTTTCCTCACCTCAAGAGGGATCTCAAGGGGACTCATTTCACCTCAGATGACGAAGTGAAGCGAGCTGTGAAGTCGTGGATCAGACAAAGAACCCCTGAATTCTTCACTGACGGCATGCGTAAACTTGTTTTACATTGGGAAAAATGTATTGAGCGACAAGGTGACTATGTCAAAAAATAAGTATGTCAATTTGTAGCTAAAATATTGTACTTTACTTCCTTTTTTCGTTTGTTTAAATACATGCTTTCTTTTTCTAGATATTCCACTGTGTGCATTACTTATCAGCCAACCTACGTATATCTGTGAATCATAACATACTTTGGCAACAGGGGTCATCATTATGTCACCATAAAAATAAACAGAAAAAAATTAGCACAGAAACAATAACCTCTATAAAGAATGAGATATATATTTTATGTCACGAAATTTTGCAATATAAATATCCTGTAACATCTTTCATTATGCTGAAGTTAGGTAAAAATGTGTTAAATTTAGCTTTGAAAGGTGAAAAGTACGAATTAAAATTGAAGGTGCTGCCTCATTCCAGTCAAAAGTTGTTAACGTTTCTAATACATACATGGTGTAATAACCTCTATTTTGAATGTGCCATAAATTCCCTATTTCTTTCCTTCATGTGAGTCGTGCGCTTTATGTTCTGGAATTAAAATTTGATAAATTAATATTAATTTATACCAAGGTAAGTCATACATAGTAAGAATATGTATGTATATGCAAGTTCAGAAGCATGTGCAGGATTCTGTTTATGGCAATAGTGATGGAAGTGGGAACTTCACTGTAAAGTATATTTTATATCTGTGTCACATAGTGAGAATGTGGATGCACGTGTATTCAATGATGATCAATATGACACATAGTTCTTTTTGCATGTTACATGTCCAGGGAGAAAGATGCACATTCTGCTTTTACATTTTGACGGTTGAGATGTCATGAATGCATTGTTTCTGGTGAAACTGAAATTCTGAAGTGCTCAGTAGTGGTTTCTGAAGTCATCATGGGAGTTGTATTGTGCAGTCAGGGCACTCTGAAAGCAGTGCAGGTCATATTGTATTGTGCAG
>BLKM01009780.1:231319-353389 GCA_013340265.1 Coptotermes formosanus | reverse complement strand
AGTGTATTGTGCAGCCAGGGCATTCTGAAAGTAAAGCAGGTCATATTGTACTGTGCAGCCAAGGAACTCTGAAAATTATGCAGGTTATAGTGTATTGTGCGGTCGGGTCACTCTGAAAGCAGTGCAGGTCATATTGTATTGTGCAGTCAGGGCACTCTGAAAGTAAAGCAGGTCATATTGTTTGTGCAGTCAGGGCACTCTGAAAGTAATGCAGGTCATATTCTGCAGCTGTTAGAGACTTGTAGCTGACAGTCATTTTTTCACCTTGTACACTGTTTTTGGCACATATTTTGTGATAAAAGGTGACCAGACCTCTGTCAGAAGAAAACCAAGGCTGATGAAATGTGGCATCGTTTTCTCTGACACAATACACTATGTCACCATTATCATAACTTGTAAAGCCTGCTGCAGGTATATGATTACCAGGTGCTCAAATACCCTTTTCATTTCTCAGACATGTCCCCATATTATATATTGTTCGTTGTTGCTTGGGTGAAGGAGACGCTGTGTGAGCATTAGTTGGAATCTATAAATGCTATTCAAATGACTGTCACAGCATCAAGATACTGTTCAGTTACAGACAGTTACTGAGCAGAATTAATCAGTTTACCTCATCAATGGGAGAGGTGTGTTGACATTGTGCTGTGCTTATAACACTTCTAGACGACAGGTGAAAGTATGTATATTGTGACATGCAGTTCGAATTGAATTGTTGTGACTGTAACATGGCCTGATGATGTATTCGACATTTCTCAGATCTTTCTTGTATAAATGACTGCCAGTATGGACACAGATTTGCTTTCTGACAGCTTAAGAATGACAAACACGATGTGTGTTGCTATTTTAAAATAGTTCATTTTTGTTCTGTGTACTAATAATGTTCAGCTTTTACAAAATCTTTTTTTTTTCCCCCACAATTAAAGTACAGTAATCAAGGTAATTGCTGTACCTTGATTGTATAAAAATGTACTGTCACGATGTGTGTATTACATTTGTTGCAATATTGCTTTGTGTTTAGAAGGACCTAGAGTCAAATCTTAGTTTAAAGTAGGGGTTCAGAAACTTTTTAAAAATCTAGGCGCCCTGAGAATTCTAGGCGTCAGAATGGTAACATGAATGACGTTCCAGACTGTGGATCCACAAATCTTAGGCAGTACCATAAAAATTTTGTCACCATGGTGACCTGATGCCTGAGATTTGTGCACCCCTGATCAAAAGATAAACTCTTTTGAGTTTCTTTTCATTTTCCTCACTTCACTGAGGCAAAATTCTCTGGTGTGCCCTGAAAATGTCCTTTCATCATGCATATTCATCTGGACTTGTATGTATGTAAATTATGTAATTACATATGCAAATTACACAATTATGTATGTAAATTGTTAAATAAACTAAGAAACTGACTACATTTGTTATCAATGAAAACATTAATATGCATGTTGTTTCAGACATTCCATTTGTTCCTGCATTTATTTTTTCCTTTTGTAGCTGAACATCCATGTTGGCAACACTTCCCTAGTGGATCAGGTTGAGTGGGACATGAGTGAAAAAGACAACAATCCTGAGCATTTTGCCATGAAGTTGTGTGCAGAGTTGGGTCTTGGTGGCGAGTTTGTTACAGCAATTGCGTACAGTATACGTGGACAGCTTAGCTGGCATCAAAGGACATATGCTTTTAGGTGTGTAACATGTGCCTGGATGTTATTGTTTTCTTATTATTTACAAAGGATCAGTGATTAAGTAATAGTTTGAATAATTGTTCACATTAAGAGACGATGTGTTGAATATTTTATTTAATTTGATTTTGGATGTGTATACCTGACATGATGAAAAAGCCAAACCACCGACTCCTCATCCATCAACTGGAACCAATCAATATATATGCACAGTCTGAGGATTGTTCTGTGATGTGTAAGAAGTCACTGCATTGAAATTTTGATACAATGGCAGTCACATGAACTACATTTTCAGTTTTATAAAGCATATTTTATTCTTGTCCAGTTCCCTATAATTTTCAGTCTTAAAACCATTGATTTTTCATGCTTTGCAGTGTAGGAAATAGAAATGTAGGTGCAGTTCAGTATGCACATATTCATATTTGTGTGTGTGTGTGTGTGTGTGTGTGTCGCGCGCGCACGTAGTGGAAACACTTGCCGTAGTTATTGTCATCTGAAACAAATGTTGGAAATTTATAAATTCCAACCATTCCCTCAGTATGTCCGTATTGTATTGTGACCCCATTAAAGGGGGCACAAAATGATGCAATGTAATCCCTAGTTTTAGTTGCTCAAGGCATATTGTGCGTTACTGCCTTCGTTAGTCCAGGATAGATTCTTTTGAAGTCCTTTTCAAATCCATATTAATCAATCACCCTATCATACGACATAATGTTTGATACTAACAGCTTAATAAAATATCCCACAAGAAGAAAGAAAGAAAGAAAGAAAGAAAGAAAGAAAGAAAGAAAGAAAGAAAGAAAGAAAGAAAGAAAGAAAGGAAAGAGAGAAAGAAAGAAAGGAGAGAGAGAGAGAGAGAGAGAAAGAAAGAAAGGAAGGAAGGAAGGAAAGAGAGAGAGAAAGGAAAGCGAAAGAAAGAAAGAAAGAAAGAAAGAAAGAGAGAAAGAAAGAAAGAAAGAAAGAAAGAACGAAAGAAAGAAAGAAAGAAAGAAACCTTCTTTCAATTCTGGAAATTAGGTTACTGGAAGAACTGGCAGTTGAAACTGAACATACGAACTATTAAATTTTTAGTAGCACAACCCTGCTATCCAGCGTCAAGTCATAGATCACAATCAAAATTTTCAACACCATGATTGCCACAAATATTATTTATATGTTATACGTATCTGGCAGATGAATTTATGCAGCAGAGACTGTGTTCTGTCCTTCATTTCCACATTACCTCAGTTCTAGACACAGGCAGCAGTTGCTAAGACATTGGCACCATACTGACAGTAGCATTCTGCTTACTTCTGTTGTTAGTGAAGCTCCTCTTCCTACTGTAGAAGTTCCATTTCGACCTCCTTCTGAAGCTGACCAGTGGGCACCATTCCTGGAGACTCTCACTGATGCTGAAATGGAAAAGAAGATTCGTGACCAGGATCGAAATACTAGGTAAGCTTTTACAAAATTGATAAACACATTATGGTGCGTAGCTGCCAAGTGATTGTAGCTGGATTGAATTTTGTGTTTGAGATTCTGTGGTTTCCCTCAGCTACTTCAGGGTGTATCAGTATCTTAATATTTGTGCCTTCTGTTAAGACCTTAACTACACTACTGTGGAAACTGACAAACTCTCTCAGTCTTTTAACAGATGCCTTTTTTGTAGGCCTCTGAAAGATACTTAAGATAGTTTCTGTAAGTTATCCTCAGTCAGTTGGGTGATTTGAAGCAAAGGGGCCATTTATACTGTAACATGTGCTGCCAATTCTTTGGAGGCATTTAACAATCATTTTATACAATGTAGGAATGTGACTTACATGCGAGGGTGACTTATAAACAGTAAATATAGTGTTTTTTCATCAATACATTTATCTTATTAAATTTTATATTCGTCATACAATTACATTTCCCTTTGTGCTGGTTTTTTCAATATTGTGTATGAGAATAGTTAATTTACTTACATAAATCACGTTAATGTTTTTTCCAGACGGATGCGTCGGCTGGCAAATACGACGCCTGGTTGGTAGTAAGGTGGCTAAGCAGTATTTTATTTGTTATGTTCAAGATCTGCAAGTGTCTTTTTTATATATGGCAATGTAAGTTTGTGTGTAATAGTTAATGAAAACCTATATCTAGTGACTATGTCATTTAACTTTAATTAAAGGTAATAATATAAAAACATGCCTTTTTTAAACCTTACATAATGCATTTAAGTCCCCATTGTTAAGGTCTGTGGGACAGACTTAATTTTGGGCTTTGAATGAATTATGCATGCTCTTCATCAATATCTCTGGAACTACTGAATGAAATGCAATGAAGCAAGAAACATGTCACATCTAGAGGAATGGAGAAATTATCAATTTAAGTCACATTCTGTAGAATTAGTATCCCAGACATAAAACTTAAAATTAAACTTTTATTTGTAAAAATACTGATGTGTGATTTGTGCTTTTTATTGACACTTGTTGTAACAGTTGCCCAGTGCATATTCATGTTACTTTTGCACTGGGCTTTGCACAGCAGATTTGGTGTGGTGGTAGTCTGGAAAACAAGCAACACACAACCACACTTGACATTTCACATTCATATATTTTGTTCATTATCTTGTTCATGTGACCCAGAATGGCTCAGTTGGTATAGTGACCAGGCTATGGGTTGGGTGTCCAAGGAATGATACTTCAATTTGCAGCAGGGTTAAGATTTACTTCTTCTTCAGAGTGTTCATACCAGCTCTGGGGTCCATCCAATTCCGTATTCAGTGTTCACTGGGAGTGCTTTCCCACTGGATGAAGCAACCGGGGTAACCACTCACACTCTCTAGTATCAAGGTTGAATGAGTGGACTTATGCCCCCTCTCCCCATATGCGTTCGTACCATGTGTAGGGACAACTTGACCTTTAGCGTATATCTAGTTCATGAATGCAGTATCTGAGCAAGCAATGTGTGACATCTGTCTGCCTGCTACTGATTGATATGATCATGCTTCAGGTACCAAACTACTGCACATCACTTCCAAGGAGGAATTAATCTGCAAAGTTCTTCAAGGTAGGCCAATTCATGTTCATTATCAGTCATGAAGCTTGCATTTGGCAGCTGTCAGTGGCCATGAACAGTAACCTCAGTGTACCTTACACTGGAACTACAAACAGCCACCATACATTTACATTGCAAAACAAAAGATATTAATGCTGCACTAGTTTTGTGTGTGGGCCCCTACGTGAGAGAGAGAGAATGTGAGTTAGTAACTGGTAATGCCATTCATGGTGGCATGTTAGAATAGAATAGAATAGAATAGAATAGAATAGAATAGAATAGGATAGAATAGAACAGAAGAGGTATGGGTTGAGCCTTTACGGTCCCGATGCATGTAGGCCATACTGGCCCCTTGTGCCCCCTTCCTAGGCTTGAGTCATGAGAGCCCTGTCCTTCTAAAGAAGTTCCACATTGCCCCCAGACTCAGACCTCTAATGTCTGTAGGGTCCATAAAAAGGGATCCCAAATAAATATGCCTGAGCGTCACCAGCGCTTCACACTCACGCAAACACAAGGGCTGAGGTTTCCTCCCCAACCCCATTATCTTTCAAAGTCCCCAAAAAAAGAAGCTCCCCCCCAGGTCCCCCTCTGGAGTGCCTGCATCGAGAAAGATGCTCCATCACCAGAGCCCTCTCGACGTTTCTCTCGAAGTCCCCAGAAACAAAACCCTCCCTCCAGGTTCCCCTTACAGGGCCTTTACACAGAGGAAGATGCTTCATCTCCAGAGCCTTCTTTGCATAACTCTCAAAGTCGCCAGAAAAGAAACCCCCCCTCCAGGTTCCTCTTACGGAGCCCCTACATAGAGAAAGCTGCTCCATCTCCAGAGTCCTCTCTACGTGTCTCTCAAAGTCCCCAGTCCAGAGCCCTCTTTACATAACTCTCGAAGTCCCCAGAAAAGTAACCCCACTCCAGGTTCCCCTTACGGAGCCCCTATATAAAGAAAGATGCTCCACCTCCAGAGCCTTCTTGACATATCTAACACAGTCCCTAGAAAAGAACCCCCCCCCCCCCCCCGGCCCTCCAGGTTCCCCTTATGGAGCCCCAACATAGAGAAAGATGTTCCATCTCCAGAGGCCTCTTTGCGTATCTTCAAGAGCCCCCAGAAAATAAACTGCCACTCTGGGTTCCGCTTACGGAGCCCCTACATAGAGAAAGATATTCAATCTCCAGAGCCCTCTTTACATATATTCAAAGTTCCCAGAAAAGAAGCCGCCTTCCAGGTTCCCTTCTCAGAGCCCCACAGAAACAGACGCTCTGTTCCCAGAACCCTTCTCTACCTGTCTCTCGCAGTCCCCAGTGAAAGAGCCCCCCCCTCCAGGTTCCCCATCAGGGCCCCAATGGAGAGAGATGCTCATCACCAGGGCCTGCAATACATGCCTCTCAAAATTCCCAATAAAGGAACCACCTCCCTTCAAGTTCCTCTCAAGGCCCTACGGAGAGAGATGCCCATCACCAGGGCCTTCTACACATATCATTTATAAAGCCCAGGAAAGGATCCCCCATTCCAGATTCCCCTCTCAGAGCCCCCATATAGAGGAATGCTCCATTTCCAAAACACACCCTTACTTATCTCTGAAAGGCCTGGGGAAAGAGCCCCCTACCTGGTTCCCCAAGGGGGCCCCCATGGAAAGAGATGCCCTTCCCTAGAGCCTTCATACATCAACTCCCTCATTACTCATTTGTGGGGAAAGAACTTGGTCCACCAAGCAGGGCCCCCATGCTTGGTAAGGCTACAATACAACTGGAAGGTCACCTGGTATCCCAGAGGGCACCGTTTGTGACGCTCACCTACTGCCATTCATCCCCTAGGCACAGCACTCACACCGTAGAATTGGGGATTGTTTTTCAAGGTTTACTCCTTTAGATCTGCTGTGTTCTGCACAAACAGGGTCACCTCCCCTAGGTTATGGCTTTTCACCATGCACAGACGGTCTTGGGTGAGAAGAGGCTATGTATGACACATTTGTCACCCCTGGGGAAAATGGCAGCACTCCTATCAGGCTGGAGCCACTACCCTTCAGCAGTGACCCTGATGGGCTGCCCCATGCGAGGCCCGACTCGGGCCGGTGCTATCGCCTCAAGGCAATGACCTGACCGGGGCCTGGACCCAGCTGTTATCCCCTTCACCCCACAGTGGCATGTTACCATTGTGAGCATGTGAAAGCAAAGCTTGTCGCGATATAGAATGGTGCCTTATTCAGTTATGTGACAAACAGTGTGTTTCCAACACATTTGCTACAGTTGAGAATGTTTGTACACTGTAAACATATGCTTCTCAACATACATGATTTAGCTTACCACATCATAAGTGCACTTAGATGTAACCAAACTTTTACAGGAAGTGTCCTAAGTTTTACCTCTTCTGTCTTAGTGGTGTCCCAAAAAGGTTAATCAGATTTTTGAGAAATAAAACAAAACCTTGTATATTTCATCTGTGAGAAATTTGTTGTTTATTGGACCTGTAAAGCTCTTACTTCTGTTTTGAATCTCTTGAGCAATGTCCTGCTGTCTACTTCAGAGGAGATGGAACTAAGTAATTAACTCACTGATTCTGTGGTACAGGGCTGCTCCTGGGAAACTAGTAGCCACCAAACTGGTCAAGAAGTTCTCTGCCTTTTAATGGATTCTGCGTATTCATTATTATGCTCTTAAGCAGCTCATGACTGGACTCTTATTTTTACTTGAATGCATATCCTTAAATACTATTTGTTTAATGCCCGTCTTATTACTATACTCTCTCACATATTTGTAGGTCGCTTACTTTTCAAATTTTATTTGCATTTCTCAGCTGTCTCATGGATATTATTTTATCATAGTGATATTATCTTCCTGGGTTTGATCATCATAATGTTTTATGAAGAACCAAAAGTATGAAACTAAACACTTTTGCATTTTCCCCCTCTCTCTTGTTACATCCTCTCCCTGTGGTGCAAATATTCTCAGCACCCAATTTTTGAGCACCTTCAATATTCTGTTGGATTTCACACCCATATGAAATAGGATGTAAAACTCTGTTTATGTATATTTAAGCGTACGTCATCTGTACTGCCCTCCTCCTCACCTCTTTGCCCCCCTTCCCCCCCATTTTGGTGAAAATGATTTTTGTGGTGCCCATACTCCATTTCTATGAAAAAGAAACTAGTTACTGCATTGTGTTTGTCCACACAATTCGTGGATTTTTGGAAAGCAGATTATTAATTTTCATGATTTAATAACAGTTATGCAAAAAACAAATTACCATTATTTATTGGATATTTTTATTCTTTTACCTGTTCATGAACAATGTGAGAGTAATCTTAACCGACAAGTATTGTTTGTCACCACTGTATGTGTGGGGTATGGTTATATCATAAAGGAGTTGACAGGACGTGACAACCAACAGGTGTCAGACACAATAATCCTATACATGGTTCTAGTCCGGAATCATAGTAGGTATATAATGCTACAATGTTGGATAAGTTGAGCATTACCCTGGGCAATATTAAGAATGGTCATTATCACTTCACATAACAGCGATTTAGCTGTGTTAAATAACTAACATGTAAAACCGGCATAATCGTTTTCCATGCCCACAGTTTTGCCTGTGCGCTCATGAAATTTGCAGGTAAATGTATTACATAAATGTGCACAAACAGACTCCAGTCATGGACATGACCACTTCAATGTTGTGTGTCTCACAGTTGGTGTCATTGCACATGATCGACAGGTACCAATATGTGAAATATTTTTAACCTTTACTCTGTGTGGTTGAAATATTTATGTCTATATTCAGCTATCATAAAGAATAAAGGCAATATGAGTTGTAAATGTTATCCGTAATGATTTAAATTTTTTTACAAATATATGACCAGGCAGTGCTGATGAAAGACAGGAAGCCAGTACAGACTACCGAGGCTGGGCGGTCCGCAAGGGGCCAGACTAGGTTGCACGTTTTTGTATTTCTTGGTAGTATCATTATTTGTCGACTGTGCAGTTTAAACCTTTCAGACCAAGCCCAAGTCACTCTGAAACTGGGCGTCCGCGTTTCCAATTTTGTGTAATTTTTAACCAGTCCACCCTTGCTGGGATCCCAAAGAATTTTTTACTGAGGCCTGAACTGACTCTCAGCGGCCTTGTGATCGGATTTATTTGTAAAGAGCATTAAAATAGAAACTGGTTGCAGAGAAGCATGTTTAAAAAATTAACCGCCTTGTATTTCTGCGTTACATTAAGTGGTTAACTGGTCTGTTGGTGGTTGGGTACAAAGGAATGAATCTGAGTGTGTTACGCAACCACTAGCGTTTCAAAGTGTTATCAAAGATAACGCATGATTATCACACAACACCGCCTTATTGTAAGATTTTACCACCTGGGAACAGAACATATTGCAGTACAGATTATCTGTGGGCGTAGCTATAGTCCGTGGTGGTTAGTGGTCCTCGCGAGAATGATCTGTGATCGCGACCCTGCGACGACACTAGATGCACAGATAATCTGGACTTGTTCTCGCGACGGAATTGAGGGGTGCTCGTGGGTGGTAGGGAAGGGTTATGTGTAGGGGGTGTTAGAAAGTTGTGTGTTTGATGGCTGTTGATTGCGTATAACGGTATTAAGTCCACATGCAAGTCTCATGTAAGAGACGTCAGTATAAAGTGTGACTGGCTGTGGCATTACATCGAATATAATGGATTCAAGAAAGATGGGTTTTAGGAACCCTTTTCCCCGACCGTGGATGGAGAAGACTGGCGCCGCTGCAGCAGTAGGAGGAAGCTCCGTGGGACTTAAAGGAATTGTGGCCGGTAAATATAATCGTAATTACAAAACAGTTCAGGTTTGATTGTCTGGAGTGAAGAGGTTGCCTCAAACTGGTGGGTAGCTGAATAATTGTACTTTTGATTTAGGCTTGTGTAAACTAGAAGTGTAAACTTTAAAGGTTGGAAATTTGTGTGGAAAGAAGGTCCGGTCGAAATCTGTCAGTAGTTGCGTGGAAAAACTGAGCAGAGGCTGGTAAAAATGACGACCTTGGGACTGGCTTTCCCAATTATGATATCTCATTGGTCACCATTGTGTGTCACTTGCACTTAAATATATTTCACATAAGTCAGCTTCATTCAGTGATTGTATTTTTATGCGTTACATAATTAGATGGCAGGGTTTTGATTCCTATCAGATAGTTCTTAAATTTTCATTTTCAGTACCCCAGTCAGAATGGTTCTAAGGTCCAGTTATCATTCACTTGAATGGTAACCACAAGTCTCCTTGCAGTGAGAATGTATGAGGTCACATAATAGTTGGATAGAAGAATGGATGGATAGATGCATGTGATATATCCCAGTAAGCAACATATGCAAATTAGAGTACAACACTTCACATTCAGAGAATACCAAAAAATTGAGTATGGTTAAAGAAACGTATCCTAAGAACAAAATATACTACAGTATATCCGCCACACATAGAAGTATGCTGTGATAAGTCCCTACCAATTAAACAGTTTACCTAGAAATGGCCAAATTGCACACTGAACATATTTTCTGCTTGTTAGAAAATTGATATGCCAAGTAAATTATTATAAACATTTATTTGTTAATTTTATATTATTCACACTGTGCATCTTATCATAGACTAATGAACACTAACCAATGCACAAAAGTATAACTGTTTGCATTAAAAATGTGTGGATCTGTACATATGTTCTGACATAAATGTCATCTTCAGGGGATCATCACTAGTGCAGAAATCCACTTAAACCTCCATGAGGTAAAAACACACACTAAAATATTAACACTTGAGAACTAAGCATTGTTTGTATGATAAAATATTAAGATTGTTAAAATAAATTTGATGGTAGAATATGCAGATATCACTTCACTTGTGTGAGGTTTGTTGAAAGTTTCATGTGTGTATATTCCTGTATGTAGTATCATTTATACATTCTTTGTGTAGTAAGTTACTTGGTCATTTATACAAAGGTCTCCAGCTAGAAGTGAAGGTGTGTGCTGCGTGGAGTTTGATGTGCTCATGGTGAAGTGTTATGGTGTACACAAACATTGCATTTATTTTAATGGTCTTAATATTTTATCATACTAACAGTGCTTAGGTCTCAAGTGTTAATATTTTAGTGTATGCTTTTACCTCATGGACATTTAAGTGGATTTGTGCACTAGTGATGCTCGTGCACTGCCCCTCACTGGGCCCACACGCTGACGATACAGCGACATAACAAAAGAGCAAAATATAATAAAACATAACAAGTTTAATATTAACTCAATATACATAAACGGAAGCAATTGAATGAACATACTTACAATAAATGATCGTAATGTGTTGTACGTGCCAAACTCAGCAACTCACAAACCAAGGTACCTCCCTGGTGGCGTGGGGCTAAACCCAAAGCATATCTCCATCAGTGGGACCATGCCGCCAGGTGAGGGACTCCGGTCGCAGTAAGCATCTCCCGGACGGAATTTTGGACCTCCCTGCCGAAAGCGAATTTTGATGAAAACAGCTGGCTGGCTGGCTGGCTGGATGCAGAGTGGCGAGGTACAACGGATGCAAATCAGACGGAGTGAAAGGAGGGGTAATGGAGGGGGAGTGGATAGATGCGCACGCAGCCGTAAGTGCTCAGGGAAGAAAATCCCAGCACAATCCCCTGAAGATGACATTTATGTCAAAACATATGTAGGGATCCATACAGTTTTAATACAAACAGTTGCACTTTTATGCATTGGTTGGTGTTCATTAGTGTATTTATTTGTCACTTGCGCACATGCTTAGTTCAATGTCTGTGTATAAGAAGGTATATTTGTCCCCATGCTTTGGAAAATGTAGTCTCAACTTGTGTATGTGTACTGTGTGTGCTGTGTTACCACCCCTGCATCCTGGGTATTTGTAGTCATGTGGTATACTGAAGTTGAAATGTCAGTGTTTTTGCTGCTATATGAATTTGATTCACAGTGCAAAAGTCTTATGAACAGGAAATGATTATGATTTATATTCCATTTAAGGAACATGTAGCATGTGAATATCCAAGGTTGTTACAAGCTGTATTTTAACAAAGCTTATAAGTTTTATAAACTTGCACATAATTATAATTTCCAAAGAGAAACGTAAAAGAAAAAGAATTGTAATGGATTTTCATGTACAGTTTTCATAGCAATTTTCACACCAAACAGAGGGTAGGAAAGTAACAGAAAATAGTAGGAGAGATATTGAGGCTCCAACTGTCCTTCCTAACTCTTCCATTTGCTCTGCTACTTTCTCCACCTTTTTTCATCTTTGTTTTCTCCTTGTTGTCCTCTTCTCCCATTTTAAGCCTCTTCCCTCAGCCCTGTTCCCAATCGCTCCTCATTCCACTGCCCTCGTCTTGATCTCCTTCACTTTTTCTTTTTATTGTTTAGTGTAGAAGACCAACAGGAGCCTTGCTTAGAGATCATAGATGGAACAATAGAGTTAAGGAAACCAGACTGTAGACATTACAAACAGAATTGTAGAATTTGGAGGTAATTGATGTGGAATATTTTGAAAGACTGATGGATAATCCCAAATAGAATTTGAATTCCAGACCCCAAGAAGAGAGAAATGTAAAAAGATCAGTGAAGGGATACCAAGGACATTTGTGCAAGCATTCATACTTCTGACTTGCATTCAGGAGACTCCTGGTATGAATCTTGGCCAGGACACTTGACTATCTGTTTCAGAACTGAGGTTGTCATGGTAGTGACTTGGAAGAGAAATTTCACACGAATTTTCTGCTTCCATATTCAGGTTTGGATCTTTATTGTGACTGTTATTTTGTGTGATTTTTTTCTTTCCTTCCAGACAAAAGCCAGGATAATACCTCAAATTTGGCCATAACTACTTCCTTCCACATCTTTTACAATTCATTCATTCATTATCGCGCAGTTTGACGCTGTATAGCCAGAGGTACTAACCGTGTTATTGAATGAACTGTAAAGAAACAAGGAATGAAATAGTCAGTAGATGAGTGAGATATTAAAGGACATGAGGCTAATGGGTCTGATTCTTGAGGGTGTTGGTGGTAATGCTAAAGATGTGTTTGCAGAATGAAATTATGCCTGTCTGTCTAAAATATGAACATTTTATGGGAAATTTGCTGTGCTGATTATTCCATTTGTAGACATTGTAACAGTCCTTTTGTGCATGCGTGTTAAACATAATGAAAGTTGTTCTGTTGATAATAGAGCAGTTGAAGTTGCGTTGCGACAATCTGCAATGTAGTTATGGACTAACCTGTTGGAAATTATACAAACCTGGAACATGTATGCAAATAAAAATAATTTTTTCCCTCCCATTTTTTAAATCTGAGAACAGTGGAGTGATAGTATCATTTTATGTTAGGAACCTTCAGTGTGCAAGCTGTTTGAAATCTGACCACTAATACTAAAATTATTATGGGTTGGACCTTTCATTTTTCCCACACAATTCTGGTGACATTGCCTTCTGCCTTTAATCCCAATGCTCAAGCGTACCAATATTGCATGAAAGTTACCAGATAGTTTTTTATCATTCGCTGGTGATTGTTCGTAGTTATGTTTGTTGTGATGTTTGATTAGCTTTGTGTGGGCCGTTTTATTTTTTTACCTTGTAAAGGCCACGTTAAGTGGGTCTTTATCATCAGGGCATGGCATATCTTTAGATTGTGGCTGGAAGAGGCAGATAGTAATAAGACACAGTCAAAAGAGAATGGTTAGTTGTCCAGCATGGAGATCAGCATGTGACTAACCCCTCACTGTAAGAAACCAGCACAAAATGTTCCATGGGGGTTTGGTCTCGGTGGGCTCACATGAACACAGTAATGAACTTTGGGTGTATAAAGGTTATGGATTTGTTGGAAAGCTGAGTGATTTTTAACTTTGGAAGAAGGTCTCCGCAGTATTGAATTAGTTGATTGTTTGGTTCTTGTAAACTACCTTTTTGCACATACTCAGTACATCTTCATTTTCTTCATTAATGGTGCTATGGCAAGGTTCTATCCTAATCTGTAAGAAAAATGTTATGAAAAATGACAGTGCATTCAATGGAACTTTAACTGTTACATTTATTTAGTTAGGGACTTCACATACAGTATGGAAGTAGTTTACGTACACGATGTTTTGGAGTTGGCTGTACTTGCATGTTTGGGTATGGTTTGTGATTGTACTGATTTTTATTATTGTCATTTTAATATTAGTGCTAACAGTCAGCATGCAAGCCAGGAAAATGCTACAAATGTGAAATACAACATTCTTTGTTACTTGTGGAAATCTTATGTTGCCTGTACTCGCTCATTCTACATTCATAAATATTTTGTAATTTCACTGGCAGGTGGAATTACAGGAGGCATTGAGATATGTATTACATATCCAACAGAATACGTGAAGACACAACTACAGCTAGATGAGAAAGCTGGCACAGCTGCGAAGCAGTACTCGGGTATCTTGGATTGTGTCAAGAAAACTGTCCAGCGACATGGTGTGTTTGGGTTGTACAGGGGCCTCAGTGTCCTGGTATATGGCTCGATACCGAAATCAGCTGTGAGGTACAGATTCTTCATTAACCCTTTAAAGACGAAGCGTATCTGTTTTATATAAGGACTCAGTGCGTACCGCGCTGTAAACACTCTCCACTTCGGTTATAAAAACCAATCTCTTAATGTTTTATAAGGCAAAAGTTGCTGTTTGTTCTGAGATCCACACAAAACACATAAACGCAATGTGGGCACCACGTAGAATTTTTTAATGTTAAACCTGGTCGTATGTAAAGTTACCGCTAGGCTTTAAAAGGTTAAGTTTTGGTGCATAACTGATACATGGGGATTCCAGGCTTGTGCTGTATGCACTGGTAATTTAATAGCTGTAATGCCCATACAATTTATGGTGGAGAGTTTTCTAGAGAAAGTTGACTTTAATTTTGGCCTTGCATGCATAACAGGTGAAACACTTTTGTTTCTTAATCATTCTCCTTTACGACATATCATTCAGGAAGTAAATGTTATTGTCCCTTATCTTGCCACTCTTGTGGGTAACTTTATGACTGATTGTTCACTGACCTCCCATAACTGTTCCTCTTGTATGGAATGTCTCACTAATCTTTGTTCTGAGTACGGGGATATGTAAGGTTGGTTACACAAGGAAGCTTGGCCAAGCATTACATTATCTTACCTGCTGTGCTTTGTGATATGGCCACTCATTTGTTCTGTGTTTCACAGAGATATGTTAATTTGGTATACTTGCGCACAGTACACACGTGTCATGGAAGAATTGTTACTGAAAGTGTAAAAAGTATCCAGCATCAGCAGTGCTATGTAAGAGCAGTATAAAGAGCAGGGGAAAAAACTCTGAATCACAGGTTCAGTGCTGGACAAAAATAAACGATTAAAACTTGTGTTTTTTGGGTGATGAATGTTTTAAATTGTGCAGGGACATAAACAGACAAAATAACAGATACTGGTGTCAAGAAAATGTGCATACAGTTTGCAGAGTTTCCTTTACATCCTCTTAAAGTGCATGTGTTATGCACAAAGTCATATGGCCTATGTTTTTATAAGAAACAAGTTCTGACATTTTAAATTAATTCTGTTCCATTATTCAGGAAATTAACAAAATAATAGAAAATATGGAACAATCCACATTCTTTGGAAGAGGTGCAAGACATTATTTGGAGGAAAGCTGCCAGTATTTCAAGGCAAGAGCTCTGTTTTATGTCAAGAAATATTTTTGGAATGTGCGAGGCCTGCTTTAAAATGGGAGTTTGATACTTCGACACTCTTCTGTGAAATAAGGGAAGTTGAACTGCAGGGTAGAAATGGACAGTAAATTCCCAGCAGTTGTTGGCTTCACATGTGATAAAGCTGGCCTGACAGATGCTGTGCTAAGGGCAGAGATTAGTGAAATTCTGTGTGTGTTCACTCTGTGTTATTTCCTTATGCACATCTTTTCCCCACTTGGCCTGTCAACCATAATCATTGGTCTCTGTGTTGGTCATATGTTAGTTATCTTTAATGTTGACATTTTCAAAGGAACTCTGTTGTTGTCTATGCGTGACACCTGTCTGTACTACTATATCTTGATTTTCACCAATAGTTCTTATTATATTGCGGTTCTGAGTTACGACACCGTGCTTTAGTCTGGTGGGTGGGTAATGCTGTTCCAGAAGGATATACTGTCTCTGTCCGCAGGGTTGGGGGTAGCGAAGTCAGGAAATGGCAGATTACATGTAATTGATTTTTAGTAAAGTTGTATGAATGACAAATTGTAAGTATCCTTTTCATTTGGTATAATTTGGTAAAAGATACCACATTGCTCTTAATGGCTGTTTAAATCCTGGCGTATGGTCCGTATGATATTCTGTGGAGGCATCAGAGCATTCCTGCAGAACTGTTCATGGTACCTGCACTCACAGAGGTATAGATACATACCTGTATACCCATATTTTCATGTGTTTGGTGAATTGTGTCACCTTATTCATCACAGTGGTGCATGAACACAGTACCAATAGGAAGGTAGTTTTAGCTAAGTGTCTCCTACTGTTAACAGAGAGGCAAGTGTGAAAGATTAATTAGAGGGATTTGTAATGGCAGTTATCAGCCAGGTGCCTCAACAAGTTGAGACTGAACGTAAACCACAAGTCATAACAGCAAAACTCATACCAGATGTAAATAAAACTTGTAGTTCTAGCAATTAAAAAATTAAAAACCATAACAAAAACAATTATTAATGTGTATTAAATGTACTCATGTCACATCTGGAACAGTTTTCTTGCTTCTTGGGTTTTATTTGAACTGTCCAATTCAGGTTTAAACACTGTGTTACCACCTGGAAGGCTGTGGGTTTGATTTCCAATGGGGTCATGGGGATTTTCCATTGACTTAATCCTTCTGGCCACACTATGGCCCTGGGGTCGACTCAGCCTCTAACAGAAATGAGTACCAGGAATATTTCCTGGGGCGTAAAGGCGGCCAGTGTGTAGGGCTGACAGCCGTACCACATTCATGTGCTGATTGGCTAGAAATTCTGGGAGACTCAACCTCCTGGAGCCCTAAGGGCCTGTCCAGGCCTGTAAGCCGATCCCGGTGGCCATGTGGTCTAAGGCGTGGGTCTGCAACCGCTTGCTTGCCGGAACTGTGGGTGAAAATCCCACTGGGGGCACGGATGTCCATCTCTTCTGAGTGTTGTATGTTGTCAGGTAGAGGTCTGTGTGACGGGATGATAACTTGTCCAGGGGCGTCATACTGATTGTGTGTGTGTGTCTGAATGTGATCTTGAAACCTCAACAATGAGGAGGTCTAGGCCCACCAGAGCTGTTGAGCCACGAAAAGAAGAATCGGGTTTAAATAGAGAATGTCAGTGTCCGTTGTGTACTAAACAAGCATAGTACTCACTCTTTATTTGGGATGTGGCTTGCTTTTATTGTTGACATCACAGTGTGTAGTAATTAAAAGTTTTAAAGCGGTAGTGATGCTTAAGACATTATATGTTACTCATGTAATTAAAACAGAAATAAATGGGAATCATAATTTAAATGTCATCCATTAACTCTGTGTTAACGTTACGTAAACCGGACATTTATTTGTGCATGAACTTGGAGCATGAGCACATGTCTCCATAAGAGTGGCAGTGCTGCTAATATGGGGTACAGGGGTGGAGAGAGGAGGAAAAGTGTGTGCAATTGTGTGATGAGGGCCAGACTCTCAGTAACTGGGAGTTGACAGAGTGAGATTAATTTAAGTGTGTGTAATTGTGTGATGAGGGCCATACTCTGAGTAAGTGGTGGTTGGCATATTGAGATTTACTTCAAATGTGTGCAGTTGTGTGATGAGGGACGGCTGGTATAAAAAGATCTGCCTGAAGTGACTACAGAAGTCTGAAAAAGTTGTTATAACCACCAATTCACGCTGCATCTATTGTTGTCACTCTCCTAATACGATTTACATGCCTCCAGCAAGGCTGCTACTTTTCTATAAACATAAATTCATGTAGAGTTGACAGTGGTAATTTTGTGGGGAAAAAAGTAGATAATAGGTACTTGAAGCATAAAGGATGATGTGTTGCTGGCAGATTGTTGCTAGACCCTTTCTTAATCGTTTAGGCTATGGTGGGATCTGTTAAAGTCATGTTACCATGACACAGTCATCTCAAACATGTAATAATTATGATAATATAGGTGATCATGGTGGATCAGACAGACTAGGAAATGAAGGTTGAAGTTTTCTGTCATGTGACATTGTGTCATTGGTTTCGTAGATCCTGATGTTTCAAACGATCATATTGCCTTCATCTTCAGCATCAAGCAATCTAAAGAGCACAGTTGTGTGACAAAATAGGGATTGTTATGTAGCTGTCTGTGATGAGGGTGGTGAAAGAAAAGTGTGGGTGGATAGCCAGTAGTGGTGGTAGTGATATGCACTGGGTTGGGTCTAGGTGTATTCTGTGGGAGGTGTGTGTATTTAAGCTATGGGGTGGCGTGAGGAGATGGGTTTTGAGTTACTGACATGTGAACGCTTGGATTGTGAATTGTCTGTTGGGATGCAGAGGGTTTTAGAGCCAGTAGGAGTGGGAGTATCTGAGTGATGGGTGGGGTGAATGAGTGAGTAAATGAACACAAAGCAAAACCATTGTCATTGTCATCATTGCTGTCATGGTCATCGTCATCAGTAGTTAAGGTTTAGGTACACTAAGACCTGTTCCTCTTGATCTTGGTCTTTCCATCTTTCTTTTTGCCTCCCCAGATCATGATGTCCACTCAGATGATATTGGAAAGCCAAAAGTAAAATAAAAACAAGAAAGTTATTTTGATAGAGAGGTGGATTTGGCCTTGGAAAGGGCAATAACTGGTTGAAAATAAGACTGACGAATAAAGTGAATACTGATTTATTCCTGTGAAGTTATTTCAGTGGTGTTGCATTATTATTTATCTTCCAAACATTAACCTGTCTCTTTTTGTTTTGTGTGTGTGTGTGCGTGTGTTAGATTTGGTGCATTCGAGCAACTGAAGAAGGTGGCGGTGGATGACAAAGGCAACCTCAGTCCTGTCAACAGAATGCTGTGTGGTTTGGGTGCTGGGGTTTGTGAGGCCATCTTTGCTGTTACTCCTATGGAAACGATCAAAGTGAAGTTCATTAATGATAGGAGATCTCCAAACCCAAGGTTTAGGGGTTTCCTTCATGGCTGCTCAATAATTGTCAAAGATGAAGGTACAGTTGTTTGTATATTAATTGTGGAGTTTTAACACCCTCTTTGGTCTCCAGAGGGAAATAATTACAATGCTAGAGTATCTCAGTAAGTGGTTAACATTTATCAGCAGTGCATCATACCACCATGGTGGCTGATTTTATTTTTTCTTGTGTGGTGATGCAGCCCAACTTGGACCTAGGTTGCCTCACTGTTGAGGTTACTAGATCACACACAGACACATAAACTCAGGACTGCTCTGAATGAGTGATCAGCATGTTGCAGAGGCTGCTACCTACACAATACACAACAAACACAAGAGACAAACACCAGTGTCCTCAACGGGATTTGAACCTGTGATCCCAGCACTCAAGCGGCTGCAGACCTATGGCTTTAGACCACATGGCCACCTGAGGGCTGCTTTATGTAGATGAATAACTGTAGGCTGTGATTTTGGTTGGGGAGGATGGTAAGAGGGTTTGGAACAATAGAACAGGGCAGTCAGGGCTGTACCTGTACACATCACATGGCTGCCACCACTACAGACTACGGATTATGAGATGATCCGGGCATGTCTGGTGCAGTATGAGTGCTGCTGGCTGTAGGTGGAACTTCTCAACTACCATTGGTAGGAGGTACAGACTGTCTATTACTGCACACAGGCTGAAAACATGAAGCATTTCAGGTAGTGTGTAGTAAGCAAGTGCACTGTGCAAATTTTTTCAGAATGAGTAGTAGCAACTTGTCATTCACCATGAAATTTTGTGCTTTGGCATCTGTTGCATTCCTAGCAAGGATCATCTCCTTGTCTGTGGCTGGTACTGTCTGTTCAGTCCTTTAAATGACAGCTTATTTGGTGACAACAAAGTAAGTTCTGTAACCATGTGTGGCTTTCATTTTTCACCTGTTTATATGTTGTGAAGGAGCTGGAGTAGTGTAATTGTGACGATGCTGTGGCGTATGCATCCTTGAAGGGCAAAAGATTTTTCTCTTCTCCATAGTGTCAGACTTGCTCTGGGGCCCACCCATCCTCCTGTTCAGTGTGTAGCAGGGCCCTTTCCTGGGGCTAAAGCTGCCAGGGCATGAAATTAACCTCTCATCTCTAGCTAGTGCAAAGGTTAAGAATGAATGGAGCTGTATTTCTACTCCCCCTGTGTGCCTTCATGGTATGGACAAGGAAAAACTTTACATTTTATTTACCCTCATATATTGTGATGTGTAAGTGTTTGATTTCTGTTTGTCAGGCTTTGGAGGTCTGTACAAAGGTTTGACTGCTACAATATTGAAGCAAGGTAGCAACCAAGCTATCCGCTTCTTTGTGATGGAAACATGTAAAGACATGTACAGAGGGGGTGACCCCAAGAAGCCTATACCTACACTTGTAACGGGAGTATTTGGTGCATTTGCTGGTGCCTGTTCAGTGTTTGGAAACACGCCCATTGATGTTGTGAAAACAAGGATGCAGGTATGACTATGGTTATGACTTACAATACAGTGCAACTTCGAGAAGAATTTTGTCAAAAAAAAAAATTAGCCTTCAAAGTGTTATGATATTAGGTTCCAGGGAATGAACACGTATGTCTTGGCATTGTTAGCTAAATGTAATCAACACCTTGCAGACTTCTTGAAATGACACCCTACCTGGCCTTGTAGCTACTTTAAATGACAGCTGGTCGCTGCTATTGCAGTATTGTCTTTTTAGATTGTTGGTATTTGTTAAATACTAGAAGTACAGTACATTACTTTCAATAAAGAAAGATTGTAGAAGAGTGTGGGGCTGCCATCTTGCTGACAAGACAAAATACTAGCATGCTTCAAACAAAAAAATGAAGAATGGCTCAGTGATGGCATACAACAGTTCGCCATAGTTGGTGACAGTGTCTCACAGGCGATATTAACCCTTTAAAGACGAAGCGTATCTGTTTTATGTAAGGACTGAGTGCGTACTGCGCTGTAAACAGTCTCCACTTCGGTTATAAAAACCAATCTCTTAATGTTTTATAAGGCAAAAGTTGCTGTTTGTTCTGAGATCCATACAAAACACATAAACGCAATGTGGGCACCACGTAGAATTTTTTAATGTTAAACCTGGTGGTACGTAAAGTTACTGCTAGGCTTTAAAAGGTTAATTGACAGTGGGTAAATAATAACATGATGTTTATGGTGTGTTTTAGGGTTTAGAAGCCAAAAAGTACAAGAATACATTAGACTGCGCTGTAAAAGTGTTTAAGAATGAAGGAGTTGCAGCGTAAGTAGAAGATTAACCTTGTTTTAATATCTAATTATACAGTTAGTGCTATTGGCAATTTACTGCAATGCATACATATTTAAAGTGTACTCACCTGTCATCATTGCATACCTTGCAAAAATATTACATGCCAGCATGCTATTACGGCAAAATTCCATTATTCTGACTCACACCGTACTGGACAGGTGCTGAATTATTGGATATTGCAGTTTATGAGATGGTTCCTACACTGACCTAAGTTCTTACAGGTAATGTCTTGTTACTGCTCCTGTATCACAGCTGCACAAGCAGTTAGAGCAGTATTCCCTTTGGATATCTCCTTCAGCTTCTGGTTCAGGGTTATCAGGGTCCTCTTCTGTGTTTTCTGGAATCTTCACAGCTGAAGAAGTCGGAGTAGAAGACAGGCGGTCAGGTTGATGTACAGACACTCGTGGAGGCCTTTTTGAACATGTCCCTGAGATCTGCCTGTTTCATTGATGGAGCTTTTTTCCAGTAAAAAGCAAAAGTTCATTGCTGGGACTGCTGTCCTCAAGTGATGGATTATCAGGGTTTCCAAAAAATTGGATCTCATTTCTGAATTACTGGACATCAGATTAAAGGAATTTTGCTGCATTTACATTCATGCTGTTAAAGTTCTTTTCACATTTTTGTTGTCTTCATCAGTGATTAGGCTGTCTAGTTAAGCTACTCAAGATCCTGATACAATAAGTCATGAAGCTTTGTGACTGGAAAGCAAGTATGTTGCTAGATGCATTTTGACTCCAGTTTGATCTGGCTTTGTCCTTTTTTCTTAAGCTCTTTTTATTGTACCTTTCTGCCAGCAGCTTGTTTTTGCACATGGCTTTGATTCATTAATTAATTTTATATATACTTTATGTATGAAGATATTGGCAACATGGTTTTATTAAAAAGTAGTCTGTCCGAAATTCAAGTGCAGCCGTTGCGTGACACATACACCTTGAGGTTATGTGAAATAACATTTACAGCCTTTAAATATACTTACAGTGACTTTCAAGTTAATTACGTTTGTGGTACACAAACTCATCACTTCCTTGAATGGCGCGAAGTTCACAGATATTCTACATAATTCTAATTTATCAGCACTGCTGGTATTATCCTGTTTTTCACAGTCATCTCTGTGTTCATTTCCACTGGCAGAACACTATTGAACGCTCTGGATGATGCCATATTGGTATTACATGATGCTGTTTTTGTTGTATAAGAAATGAGTATTGTGAATGGGTGTGACTTTTTAGTAAACACTGACTTGAGAACAATATACGTGGCAACATAATACACTATATTGTACAAAACTGATGGTATGTCATAACATGATAAATTAGGTCTGAGTAAAGTAGGAAGCAGTTGTATTGAATGAAGAATGTAACCTTTAAATAAGCAGGTTGTTATTTAAATTTTGGTGCATGGTTTATGAAAACTTTGAATATTATTTGAACCCCCCCCCCCCACCCCCCAAGAAAAAAGATAGATTATAAAATAGGCAGCATTTTGTGGAAACTAAAAACATAGGTTATTCTGCATGCCTTAAAAATTCATTAAATTTCCTTTTTGCCTCAATATATAAAATGAACTTCTAGGGCTGTTTATACATGAATACAGGTCATTTAAAAGTTCACAGTTGTCAATAAAATAAGTGCGCTTATGAAGGCAGCATGGGTTGTTAGAAATAGAGTGAAAAGTGTGGACCAACATCTTAGCAGCAGCATTCATGTATTTGTGGAAGTATGAAATGTGAGTTTGATGTACTCAAATTATGTTCATCTGAGTTCTTAGATTCTATATGATATCTGTTCTGACATCTCAGAGGAATGTACTGCCTTCATCTTCAGAGTGATTGAATTTGGTTGATGTCAGTGCTGAAGTGGTTTGGTTTGATCAAATGGGAAGGGTGCAAAGGTTTTGGCCAATCAAAAGTTCAGTGTCAGTTGTATCTCTTGATGGGTTGCGTTTTTCTAGCTCAGTGTGGGCATTTAAATTGCTATCAAGCAAACAAACTGAGACCAGCAAATTGCATGCTAGGCAAATCACAAGTACATTTTAGAGACCAGCATATGGTCTCATAGCACAATAGAGGTTAATGTAATCTGTAAATAATGTGTTGCAGGTTTTACAAGGGCACAGTTCCCCGACTGAGTCGTGTGTGTTTGGACGTCGCGATCACCTTCATGCTTTATGATAGTTTCATGGAAGTGTTCAACAAGATATGGCCTTGAATTCTGTCCTGTGGTGCCACAATACGCTAAGTGTTAGATGTACTGTCTAGAGTGTTTGAATTTATCACAATGCAACACAACATGATGCACTGCATCTTTGGGAAAAATGCTGTCATTTGGGTTTATTATGAGTGTGCTGTCTTATTCTAATTGTGACGTCATATTTCCTTTGTCAAAAGTACACATATAGGACCATAATTAAAGTGGAAGACTTGTTATTGGTTACCATACTTTGATAAAAGTGTGTTACTTGATAAGCTTTCGGCTTGTTTGATGAGAATGGAGACACAACAGATTATTATCATGTGACCCATGTTCTGAGAGATTTGTCCATACTTCTTAATTTGTGCAGTTAACGTGAAAACTACTGCATAAATCAAATTCACACAAAACACGAACAGTTACCCCCATATAAAATAATTTAAATATCCAGGTTAGGTGGAGTATATTCCTGTATTAGCCTACACAACGTCACCAAAATTTTCAATTGTATTACAGTAGAATCTGGGTAATTTGAGTTGAATGGCACCAAGATTACCTTGAGTTACTGAAAAACCCAGACTTCATGGATAATGACAGTTTTCTCTTGCTTTAAGAATTCATTATTAGGGTAAGTTAAAATACATACTGAAATCACATAACAGTATACAGGAATACACAAAGAAAACGGCTAAAAGAAAGTACAGTAATGCCTGGGAGACATGTGCGCATAGAGATACGCACTTGAACTGAATTGCTTATGACCTTGACTGCAGTGCTTTGGCTGAACGAAACAGAACCTCGAACAGTGGGGACTTGGAGAATTGAGATTGCACTGTATAGGATACAAAATAATGAGTGTAATACTGTACATTCATTTAAAGTAAAGATGAGGTTTTATTTCTGAAAAACTGTTCCTCTTCTCCCTGTATGTTTTAGTATAACAGCTAGTGGTGGCTCACTCAGTTTATGCAACCTGCGAGCTGCATTCTGTATCGGGCTCATCTGCTGTTGTCGAGAGCACTAACAGATGATGCACTTTCCACATTGTCCTTTATCTCAGCAGCCGACTCATGAATGATGTGATGAGTGGATTCATTCAGTCCAGGTGTGTGGCTGATGTAGAGAGTTTTTTTTTTTACTTTTTTGTATCTTTGTAGCACATCGATTTTTACCTTAATAGAAACACATGTACATTTCTCAGAACTAGAGCTTGCAGAGGAAATAGGAGAGTGCTTGCTTGATGTGATGGAGGCGCAAAACAGTTCACACAGGCGCTAGAACATGAAATGTCTGTTCCCTGTGAAGTCATACGAAGCTGATCATGATTCCAGTGGGACGTGACGTGTCACCAGATGCTTCCACATGTCATAGACATCTGGTAATGACTTTTGGGCTGTGGGTGTTTTTTCAGTACAGTTGCCGGGGCTGCTTGCATTATGCTTTGAGGGTTTTGTTTAAACCATGTAAATGTAAATTTTTGACTCTGTAAGTTGAGAATAGGCCTAAATTAAAGAACCATGTAAACCTAAATTCATGAAAACTGAAGCCACATAAATTAACTATTTAGAGCAGGTATATGGAAATCTTGGGTAGCATTTTGCTTTGGAAACTTATTTTTTGCATGGCAGTGCCTAATATTTGTGGGCCCTCAATATGGCACTTGTTTTGTGTCCCCCTTATGGCACCTGGAATTTTGAGGTGGCTCCTAGATTGTTTGAAAATTTGTTTACATTTAACCTAATTACTATTTGGTAAAGAAGTGCATTTCTTCATAAATATCTTACATGGAGGTAATGGCATCTGAATTGTTAAAGTGATGGGAGTGCAAGCTGAACAGTCAGCATTAAATTTTCAGCAAAGGTATATTTTTTTCTGTTGTGGTCAGCAAATGAGAGTGGATGTCTGTGCAGTCCACTATTTGTGGGAGTATGGTGGCTCTTATTGTGTGGGCGAAGATAGAATGTGCGTTTGAACAGTGACATCAGTCAAGTGTGTATGTCAAGGCATGTAACTTTACTGCTTCACCCTCTGTACCTCTTCTTGTCATGGTCATTTGCCATAATGATAATGTTTTTTGTACCTTAAAACTTGTTTTGTGGCACATGCTTATATGCCATATTCTGTTACAAATGATACTGTATAATGTTTAAAATGGAATATGCTGCATATTGTTGTGTTGCATTGTTTGGGAAACGAGGAAACTTTGAGATTATATGTTTAATGTTTATACACCAGCTGCATATTACTGTAATGTAGAAAATGTAGTAAATGGGGTAATTTCAGCAGCTGTGTATGACTGACATGTCATAGTGACCATGAAGTCATTAAATTGTGGACATGTGAGTAAAAACGTTACGGATTGGGTTAATACTGTGGAATTGATTTAATGCATCTCTATTTTTATAGCATTTAGAACAACGTAAGTGACAATTCTTCTGCGTTTATATTTCTTTATGTCCAATCACAATCTGTTATAATGGAAAAGACTGCACAAATTGGAGACTTTATTGCTGGGGCTCTTAACTGATAACTGACGATCAGTCACATGTTTTCATTCTATATGCTTTTACTAACTGAGTTTGGGTGGGGTTTTTACATTGTAGATATTTAATTTTGTAAGCTTTGGTTGCCTTATCACAGGTGTGACCTGTACCATTCCTATTATTGGGTGTTATATGGTATTACTGGAGGTGTAGGACATATTAGATGAGAAGGGGAACTTAATTGACCATTTGCACATTTTATGAAATTGTTACATATCCAAATCATCATCTGCTCCTTTTTTGTCTTTTCATGGGCCCTGAATGTGTCTCATATTGCGAATGCTTTCAGAGTGAAGCTGTTTGTACAAATGTTACATAAAATGTGCATTGAAATTTATTGTTTTATAATTGCATTTCTTAAATGTGACATATTTGCAAGGTTTTATTTGTACAAATTTAAAATATATGTACACATCTGGGACTACAATTATGGGAAATTTTAGACTGTGTGAGCATGGAGAAGGAATTGGAGAATTACAGAATTGGTTCTATCAATTCAAGGAAATTGATAGTGTAAAGTTGGAGTTTTTTCAGAAAACTATAGGCAAGTTTCATGTTACTACATTACGTGCATATGTAAAGAATATGTCCCATCTTGTGAACAGAATGCCAAACAAAATCATGACCAAAGATAGGTAATAAATCCTTTTAAAGTATGACAAAGTTAAGATACTTGTGAACAATACTAACAAATAAAAATTGCATTTATGAAGAAACTGAGAGGAGACTGAGCTCAGGGAATGCCTGCTACCATTCGTTCCAGAATCTTTTGTCTTCCAGTTTGCTGTCCAAAAGTATAAAGATTTAAAAAATACAGGACTGTGATTTTGCCTGTTTTATGTGGGTGTGGAACTTGGTCTGTGACACTGAGGGAGGAACATAGGCTGAGGGTGTTTGAGAATAGGGTGCCAAACAGGGCATTTGGGCCTAAGAGGGATGAGGTGGCAGGTGAGTGGGGAAGACTGTATAGTGAAGAGCTCCATGATCTTTACTCCTCACCAAATATTATTCAGGTAACAAAATCAAGAAGACTGTGGTGGGCAGGGCATGGGGCAGGTATTGGGGTGAGGAAAGGTGCGTACAGGGGTTTGGTGGGGAAACCTCAGGGAAAGAGACCACTTAGAAGACATAGGCATAGATGGGAGAATAATGAAAATGGGATTGGGGCATAGACTGGATTCATTTGGCTCAGGACAGGGACAAGTGGCAGGCTCTTGTGAATATGGTAGTGAACCTTCAGGTTCCACAATATGCAGTGACTTTTCGTGACTAGTTGTGGAACTCTCAGCTTCTAAGAACTCTGCTCCATGGAGTTAGTTAGGGATAAATTACCCCCACGTGCAGAAGTATGTTAAGCCATGATGAGTCTGCAAGGTGATTAGAAAGTACATGGAAGTCAGTGTTCAAAGTTAATGACATTATTATGTGAAAGTTTTATTTACATGAATATACTGAATTATAAGATACTGCAATGGGGGGGGGGGTAAGTTTTATAAAGGGATTGTTCCTCCGTGGAAATATTTTGTCAGTAATTTTCACTGTATTTGAGCAACTTTACTCATCTTCTGTTGATAAAGAGTTGTTAAAAATGAACAACTTGGAAATTGCCTAGTCTCTTCGAGTAACAGGTAGTGTGCATTAAAAAATAAGATCTGTCCAAGACTGAACCACATTCATCTTTTGGAACTAAACATGGTGGTTTACTCTAGGGATTCTGAAACTTTGCAGTACACCCAGCCCTTCTTTTACACTCGTTTGTTTTATGGCTTTTTGCTTTAATGCCCCTTGCCAATTTATACCACTGCTTAACCCTTTAAAGATGAAGCGTATCTGTTTTATGTAAGGACTCAGTGCATACTGCGCTGTAAATGCTTTCCATTTTGGCTATAAAAACCAGTCTGTTAATGTTTTATAAGGCAAAAGTTGCTGTTTGTTCTGAGATCCATACAAAACACACAAACGCAATGTGAGCACCACGCAGAATTTTTTAATGTTAAACCTGGTAGTATGTAAAGTTACTGCTAGGTTTTAAAAGGTTAATTTGCCTTCTGTCATGTTCAGTTTAACACCCTTTGGCTGGTTCATTTTAATTTATTTAAGTTATGGGAGTATCATTTTTTATTTATGCCCACTTTTTCAGGAATGCAACTAGGGTGAGTGTAGTGTGTCCTTTAACTTTCCTTATACCACCTGAAGTTTGCTAACACACATGCAGTACCGCAGCCACTCTGAAAACTTTCAGGTATACTACCTGCCATGCTAGCAGACACAGATATTTCTAAAAGAAACCAAACCCGACTACCATTGGTCATTCTCAGCCACAGTTCACCAATATCTGACAAGACTTTGTCACATGATATTTATTCATCATTTGTTATATTGTGCAGGAATGAGAGTTTGGTCCATTTAAATTGCTTTAGACCCCCCAACCTATTAAATATGTTACACTTTAACCAAAACAAATTACAAAAGTTTATTGGAGTTTTTGACATAATGATGGATTTTAATGAACAGAGTGAAACATTTTGTAAATAGATAGGTATGTTAGTTTAACCCTTTAAAGCCTAGCGGTAACTTTGCATGTGACCAGGTTTAACATTCAAAAATTCTACGTGGTGCCCACATTGTGTTTATGTGTTTTGTATGGATCTCAGAACAAACAGCAACTTTTGCCTTATAAAACATTAAGAGACTGGTTTTTATAACCGAAGTGGAGAGTGTTTACAGCGCGGTACGCACTGAGTCCTTACATAAAACAGATACGCTTCGTCTTTAAAGGGTTAAACAAGTTTATTTCACAACTGTATTCTAAACTTTGGAATGCAGTATTGTTGGCAGCATATAGAAAGCTTGTGCCTCTGCTTAGAAAGGGAAACAAACAGAAAAATCATTTGTGAAGTTATTAATATTCAAAATTCTGAGCGTGACTGCCATGCTTGAGATGACTCAAAATTCTGAGCTGGACTACCATGCTTGAGACAAAAAAAATTATGTGACCCACAGTTTGAGAATCCCTGGTTTAATCTGTGGTATTCAACGAGCATTGGACATACGTCCTAGCCAGGGAACAGGTATCCTGAGATTTCTACCTGGGTTTCTTTAATTTCTTCATTGGATGCTAGGATTACTGGTTCGTGCAGTTTAATAACTACTGAAAACCTCTCCAGTCACTATGAAAATGCTTATATAATTTCTGATGCACTTCTATTGCTTCACTTGATTCACCGTTATGTGTAATCAAACCCACAGAACCAGTTTTGTTTTGAAACAAACACCAACCAGTTCTTGTACGGCTTAACTATTGTACGTGATATTATTCATTTAGGTTTGGAGTACATAATGTTGCTTCCATGTTAGATGTTTCATACTGCCATGTCAGTTGATAATTTTTCAGAATATCATTTTATATGCTGGTGGATATGAATTTGTGTTCCTAATTTTTCATTCCATCTTCTTTATGACTGTTCTTTTATTAGACATTTATTTATTTTTGTTGTCCTTAAAGGGCCCAGATTTGTTACATTCATCTGAATCACAATAATAAGAAAGATCAGCAGTTTGCAGTTCAGTGTTTTGACTTACAGTAAGTGAACAGAGTCATGGATGTAGTACAATTTGTGATTTGCTTGTTTTTATTTTCAAAAGAACATTTGCTTTAAACTGTTATGTATTAGTGAATAGTTTATATGTTGTTATTAATTTATAATTTATGTTTGACTATGGAATGTACAGTACATGAAATGAAGTAATACTGCATATTCTGTTGTAGCAACTTAAATTTTGCTGATGACATTCAGGTGAACCTAATGGTGACAAATCATTAAAAAGAGACCTTTGTTATATTTAATGTGCATTCAGACATTTGCCTTTTTAATTGCTTACCATTTGTTGCATCACATATTTGAATATATGATCAAATCTGTGAGGGTGTCAGGTAACCCAATGCTGCTATTTGTATTCTTCATCTTGTATTGTTTTAAGCATTTATTGTTTGGAGTTTATTATTGCTAAATATAATGTTATACTGTATATCTGCAAACAAATGACATACAATGAAATCTTATTATCACGTCCATCCATTGTCTGCTGGGCTGGAAGAGCTACAGTTCTGCCGGGATTTAAATATCCCTTGTTTCAGTACAGAGGTCTAGTGACACTGCACTGGCTGTGTGCCATGTTGGTTATGCCTGTGTTGTTGTCTGTATTCTGGTGTGTACTGTGATTGCTTGTGCTCGCAATGACACATATCACTGTGTGATACTCAAACATTTTATAGTAGTGGAACACTTTTTCACACAGGCTGTGGCTTGCTATTGGAGGAACCAGATTCCTTGCAATTGTGAGTTGAGGGTTTTACAGTGATGTAACTGGCGGTTCTCTTCTTCTGGGATGTGACACTGTGTCATTGGGTAGTCGAATCCCAGAATTTTGAGGCAATGTAGAGTCCTCACCTTCTAGTGTCAGACTGTCCTATACATGCTAACTGTTGGCACAGAGGTGATGAGAGAAGCTGGTAAGTAGAGAAGCACCACACACACAGTCTCAAACTTTTTATTGAACTTACCCCCAGTAAAAGTTTTTTAAAACAGCTGTAATGCTGCCAGGCTGTTCTGAGGTGAACCTAGCAGTGGCAATGCTGTGCTGACTACAGCTGTGTACAGTGTTCGGAGGCTGTGTCTGCATGCTAACTCTTCCACACAATACATCATGCAGGAAGGGCCAGGGATAATGAAACCCCAGCAGTAGTGTAATATTTTATAATGAAAGTATTTCCATTACATTACCACGTAATAAATTCTGTATACACTTGATTTTTAATAATGAAATTTTACTGCATGACGTGCCATTTATTATAGCGATTACTGGCATTTAACTTCATTGGTGAAATCTCTGAATTTGCCATGAATTATCAAACGGTATTTCCTGTAATTTATTTTTACTAACTTGTTTGAGCTACGTTAATGAACTGTGGACAAAGTCCATGAACTGTTATCACCCACACTATTTTAACATTTAACTGCCAGTGTGTTACTCCTTGACCATACATGGTGTAAGTGCTGTGTGTGAAAGGGTTATCATACAGGAAAAGTGGAATTTATGGATTTTGGTACTGATGAGTGATGTAAACAGATGGTTTGTGGGACTACAGTTTTGACTTTCTGATTTGAATATAATATATGAGAGAAAGTTCTTTGTAAATTTGTAAGTTTCTGTTGTTTATAACTTGTAATTGATGTAAGACAAGTAGTTAGCTTCAAGGTGTAGAGATGATGGGAGAATTATTTTCACTGGTATTTTTAAAAGGTAGAGATGTTCTGACTGGAAGTAGGTGGTTTTTCTGACTGTACAATCTTGGTCGCTGCGCAAAAGTACTTACACTTGTATTACAGTAACACAGGAATTCCTTTGTTCATGCAGTTTGCTGCGAGTTTACAGTCCACAATTTTGAAAGAACGTGATTTGGAATTGTTATTTTAATTTTGCAGAACTTTAGGATCTATATTTTAATACAGTATTTTATAAGTGATGCATTTTCATAAAACATTTATTTGCATTTTAAACTCTCATTATATTTTTTCCCCATTGTAAGATCAGTAGTATATTTAATATGCAACCACAGTGCAATTAGAAATCCAAAATCCATATGCAGAATTGTTCGCCACGGTTTGTTTAAAACTTTTTATTTAGACCCACGGTTTGTTTAAAACTCTTTATTTAGACAGTTTCTAAAGAACGATAATTAGGAAATATTAAATTATGAAGTGCATGACAGTGTTCCAACCATTGGAGTAGCCAGTGATAATTTTTTTACAGCTAAATCTTTTTTGAATGTCAGTTGAGTAACCTTACATTCGAAGGAAGATTTCAAATCAGTGGTGCCGCAGGTGACTCTTTGTCGTTTCGTAGATGAACTTGCTCACAACTCTAACTGTAACAGTTTTGCTGTCACTTAGCATTCAACTTTTCTTTGGCACATTAGAATATTAATTTTATCCTGTACTATGGCCATTTTTGCAAAGGATTTGTGATCAGGCTTTCAGTTGATGCAAATGAAATTCAGTATAAAGAACTTCAGCTTCATTCATAAGAACTCCTTATCTTTCGAACGCCACGTTTTTGTGGTTCAAATACTGTCCTAAAGTTGTAGTAATCAAAGCATAATGCTGTGCTAAGGGAGGGCTGTCTGATGGTTTATGTAGTACAAAAACATGAAAGAAGAGAGTAGTGACAGTTTGCAGCAGGGGTAATAGAGTCAGTATAGTGCCTAGGCCACAGGGTGGATGACCAAGGGCTCATGGTACGATTCCAGGCAGAGGTAGAGATTTTTGTCTACTCTGTGTCCAGACCAGCCCTGATTTCCACCTAATAATGTCCTGCTGAATAGGTACAACAGGCCTTTTCCCCAGGGGTAAAGTGGTTGCAGTGTGAAGCTAACCACTCACCTCCATCAACTGTTGAAATTAAGAATGGGTGGAGCAATATTTCCGGTCTCCCATCCGCCTTTGTGGTGTGTATGGGGATAAGACACATTTCAAGTTCTTCTGATAGTAGCATGTAACTGCAAACAAGCTATTTGTAAGACTGCGAGATTTGAGGTTCTGACAGTGGTGCTGCTTATGATCGAAATCTTACAGGATGTGACACTGTGTCAGACTGCTCGTTCCTGAAGACGAAGGCTCTGTGATCCTTCAAAATATCGGGACTACTTGGCCTGTGACCCAGCAGTACATCTGAGAAGACTTTTAATCTCAAGTTCTTTTAAGATTTAACTTGGGGATAGTTCAACTCTCGTTTTTTTCATGTCCTCTGAAAATGAAATCATAGTTTTTATCCTGTATTACGGAAATTCATGTATCGCGTTTCCTTTACAATGATAAGATGTTTTGAAGTCAGATAAAGATATTTTGTAGCTTTCAGTGGTTGCTGTGGGACGTGGATTTACTGTTCGATATTTTGGGTTCTCATGACACCGATCTTAAGACTGTAGTGTTGTTTTATCATGTGCTATGCACTTCGGTTGATAGGCACCTATATTGTGAGGGAACCCAGTGCCTTCACCTACCCTGAAGATGGTAGCAGCTTGTTTCCCAGACATGTTGGTTTCTGTGTCCCAACATTTGTAGTGTCATGTCACAGAACCACAGCCATTTCATAAAGTTTCCGTATCTGAAGTGCACCCTTTCGTAGTTATGAACATAAAAAGTTCAGATATGCATAGAAGCTGTAAGGTTATGTTTTGGTTAAATGTATGAAATCTTGTGACTTTGTGGTTTTCACAGCAGTGTAGCCTAGGATTTTGTTCTGGGAAATGATGCCACATTACTGGGAACTAATTACCCAGTGATGCAGGATCGTATCTCAGAAGAATGGAGTGCTATGCGTAATCATGTTCCAAGTCTGTTGGGCTGAGCTACCATCTTACACGTCTTCACTGGATGCAAAACATGTCTTTGTCTAGTACATTAGCTGTATGCAAAATTATATGCAAAATAACATTATTTAAAACAGTGTTTTGATTTTTGGAACATGGGGCATGTAATTTCTCTTTATATAAATTTCAGTCGGTGTGTGTTTGGTGGGGAGACATGAGGGAATGAGACCACTTGGAAGACCCAATCATAGATGGGAGGATAATATTGAAAAGGATCTTAAAGAACTGGGATGGGAGGGCGTGGACTGGATTGATCTGACTAAGGATAGGGACAGGTGGCAGGCTGCTATGAATGTGGTAATGAACCTTCAGGTTGCATAAAATGCAGGTCATTTCTTGACTAGCTGAGGACCTGTTAGGTTCTCAGGAAAGACTCTGCTACATGGAGTTAGTTTGTCTGTGTCTAATCATTCATATTCCCAGCAGTATTGCAGCCTAGTGTCTGATGAACTAGTGAACCCTTGAAAATGAAGGCAATGTATTCCTGCAAAATGGGAACCACTTAACCCAATGATGCAGTATGACATCCAAAAAGACCAGCATCCTACTGTTTGGAAGTTTGAAAACTGACATCAGTCATTCCAGCTTGAAAAGTAGAATTTTCTTGTGTTTGTTTGTCACATTAATTAGGTTATGTGAAGCAAGTGTAAACAGTTTAGTTACTGCAGTTACAACAAATTACACTAATATATGTATATATCTATATATAAAACACACACTCACAGTGTAGCAGTGGCACATGCTGGAGAGAAGAACACACAACACTATTTGTGCCTTTTGCATTTGTAGCTGCACACATTGTTACAACACTAATTGTTATGTGTGGTAATTGAATTCAATTTAATTTGTTAATATGTTGTCCTGCACTGCTTAATGTTTTCTACTTAACCATAAAGTAATGTTCTGGCCTGTTTTGATGTCATTTTAAAATGCATAAGTTGCTGAATAAATGTTTGTAATCACTTTGAATGTATGGAAATTGTTAAGTATGTGTGTATTAGTGTATGTTATGGTAAGAGGTATTACACAATATACAAACATTTGAAGCACTGAGAGAGAAGTTTATGATGTAGGTTGTAATTCCAACACAATAGTGAAACTAGGCCTCCATATATGCATTCATACAAAACCTGGGCTCTAAAGGCTGAAGGGAAGAAAACACTTGGAAGATCTGGGAATAAATGGAAGTGTAAAATTTACGCTGGGTTTTAAAGAGAATGAGTGGGAGGGTGTGTAGTGGATACATCTGGCTTACGGTAGGGACCTATGCTGAGCTGTTACGACGGGATAATGGATACCATACAAGGCGGGGAATTTCTTGACTGCTCTGCAGGGCAATCCTTATATAGCATAGTGCACACACTGTAACACGCCATCTTTTCCCTTCTACCTGGTCTACTCTGACTGTCACTTGTTTAGACAACAACCAATTAACAAAAATGAACCTGGTTTTGGCAAGAGTGACATCTGTCGATAGAATTCCCCCATGCTGTTCGGCTTTTGGTGTGGAGAGTGTGTGCGTATGCGTTTGAGGATCGTAACAAAATCTGCCTGGCATTTTTACGCGTTTTCATTTCATTTCGTTTGGAACAGAGTTTAATAGTGCCATTCTGTGCTTGATGTATTCTTACCTTGTACTAATCCAGTAAAAACTGAACGTCTTTCAGACGTGTTTGTGGAATCAAGATTGAGTATTGTGTTACGCTGAAGAAGAGAAGGGATCATCAAACTTTTGGCCAAAGACATAGCTCTGCCGGTAAAATAATATGGCAGAGTATTTATTGTAACGTGTGAAGTCATTTATCAAATGTTGCCATCTTAGAAATTGTGTACTTTTAACAATGTCGTGCTTACTAAGCGGACATATAACGAGGTAAGGTAGGAGTCGGAATGTGGAATGGAACAGTTGTACTACCAACGACATTTCGCGTCGTGTAAAATTCGCGTTCCTTACCGGTACATTAAATTGTTTAGTTTTTACTACTTACGTGTTAGTGATATTGTGTGTGACAAGTGTGCAAGACTGGTATCATGATGTGGAACGTAGATGTTGTCACAGTTTACTGTTTCAAGACAGCCGGCGTAGGTTTATAGTGCAGAGTCTCAAAATGTCGTGCGTGGTCCCTCGCTGCAGTATCTTCGCTTTGCCTGAAGCGCTGACGACTTTGGTGAGTACGCTGTCCATCATGACTACTTCATGATAAATGCTTTCTCGTTTTTGGAGGATATTATTTACTTTTACGATAACCGAAGTGGCCTGTTGGCCTGTTCATCCGAAACAGTGTTGTGCCGCATAAGCAGCTTATTCGGTCTATGACGTTATGCGTACCCTGTGTTGACGTCCGCTGCATGAACCTTCGCGAAACGGTACGCTTGCCGATCCAAACTCCTCGCGTTCCCGATTCTACTCACGTCGGTACGGTTATTAAAAAACAAATTTAGAACGAATTGGAGGTTCCATTTTTCGCGGACCACATCAGAGCAGTAAATTAGCTGGTGCGCATACTCCATAGTTAGATAAATTGGAAGGCACTTGTATTGACAGAGGACTGCTCAAAGCCCTTCCTGGCCTTAACCGGATGCGAGTGGAAATTAACAGGCTAGGCGAGGCGGCCCGTAACAAAGCGGCGAAGTCGATAGACGGAGCAGTGCTTGTAACACCTTTAGGCTGCCGTGACTGAGGGATACCTTGCTTTTCTGCAGTTGCAATTCGAGTGCCAGGGTGTAATAAAATTAAAAGAAGGAGTATGGCTTCCAACTTACCCGATTCAGGGAGGGAGGCCTTTACCCAAAGAGTCACGAGTATGATTCCACAACTTAGCCACTGACAAAACAAATTCTGTTAGCAGAACCCACGTACTGAACAGCGAACGGCGCTCGTGCAACAGGATTCCGAGCGGGTTCCATGGAAAATTCGTCCGTAGTATTGAACACACTTATTCTCCATTTCCATCTCGGTATTATATTTGGTTACTTTCCTACTGGTTTCCTAATATGTTTATTTCTGGACTGCTGGTCTCCCTGTCCATAATGGATATGGGAACTCACCATAGTTGCCATTTAACAGTCTCCTTAACCTTTTAAAGCCTAGCGGTAACTTTACGTACCACCAGGTTTAACATTAAAAAATTCTACGTGGTGCCCACATTGCGTTTATGTGTTTTGTACGGATCTCAGAACAAACAGTAACTTTTGCCTTATAAAACATTAAGAGACTGGTTTTTATAACCGAAGTGGAGAGTGTTTACAGCGCGGTACGCATTGAGTCCTTATATAAAACAGACACGCTTCGTCTTTAAAGGGTTAACACGTGACCTATACAAACCATCGTTACGTGATATTCCAAGCAGTCCGCTTATTGCGTCATCCCCAATACTCTACAGCTAACTCACAGGAATTTATAACAAGAACGTACACTGTATTTAGAGACAAACACCTAATTGTCTATAATAACCTACATGTTTCGCCTGTCTTGTGCCGTTATCAAGGGCTTTAAGCAATTAAAAAGAGAAGCTCAAAAATATACAACGCTGCGTATGTTAAGAGACCACTTACATGTATTCAGATGTAAAAATATAAAAAAATGTAAAAATGGTAAAATTACCTGAAATTCCTTCATAAAGGCCCAAGAGGGTCGAAACATGTGGGGGTATTAATTAGTAGACAGTCATAGGTTTGCCCCTAAATGCAGTGTGTTATGTTGGTTTTAACTCCTGTGATTTAAAAAGAAATACGTGGTCATATGCAACGCTATGGGACAGTTTGCAGCCCCTTTTCTCAGCATTTTAGCATCGAGCACTCTAAACCTTGTTTCCTCTCTCAAAGAAGGAGAAAGTAATTCATATGTATACCAAAAAAGTGGTAATATTTTGGGCCGTTTAGGATTATGAAAATAAACGGAATTAAAATGTTTGGTGCTGAAGAGTAATGAACATTCGCAGATAAAATTTTTTCCATACTGCAGGACCGACTTTGTTGCTAGTGTCCTTCCGAGATGTAGAAATTATAAATGTTCTGGGTGCCTTGTTACACAGTGGCTGAGACTGACTGACTTATCGAGTCCAGCTGAAGTCTCTGCCTTGATAACGTGTCAAAAACATAAGTCTGTGTCACTGCGTCTGTCACTTTCCACTGCTCGCCATTTGTTAACTGTGTCGCTTATAACAAGCCTAAAGTCAGATATACGCACATCTGTAACCACACGGAGCACTATGGGAGGTATCTATACTCCCCCCCCACACACACACACGCACGCACACACGCACACACACACACGCGCGCGCGCAAAGCACGACTGCAATTCAGTCCAGTGTTTTTTAACTGGAATATATCTGCTAATGATAACAAACAAGGGAAGCGTGGGTTTCCCCAGCGCAAACAACTCTGAAGGTCAACTGCAAATTCCCCAGTCACTACCAGCAGACATAAATTGCATACAGACCAATGTTTTTTGATGACTTTAGTCGTTTCAAATGTTATGCATCTGGAGGCGGTGAGGGGAAGTTATGTGTCATGGGCCAGTGAAAGAGCTATTTATTTCCATGAATCTTGTTAGAAAATAATACGATTTTTGTTGTGCATTTAATTCTTGTCATTTTCTTTACGTTGTCTGCTCACTGTGGCTTTAAACAAAGCGTACAGACGTGCCAGGAATGGTGCTTACGGGAGTTTGAAGTTTCATTATATCGCTGCGGTTGAGGGTCCCGGTCTTCTGGTGTATGACGCTGCATCGTTGGGTGATTGGTTCCCGACGTTTCGAGGCAACGTAATGTCAAAGACGAATCGTAGTCCTTGGAATGCTTACCTTTGAAAATGAAGGCGCCACTATCATTTGAACCGCCGAGAACTACTTATCTAACCATTCGCGTCACACTACACATTATCTAATGTAAGTTGTTTATTCTGCTAATTGTTTGTTTGAAGTATTGATCAAGTCCACGCATTGACGTGTGATATTCTCAGTAAAACCAGCACTGCGCTAGGTACCTTATTTTGTTATAATTTGCTGTTAATTCTTACTGAATTGCACCATATATATTCCCTCACCAACGACTTACCAGTTAACCTTTTGAAGTCCAGTGGTTCATTCATGTACCATAGGGTTTAACGTTAAAAGGTCCTACTTTTCTGTACACACAGCGCATTTGTATGTTTTGTATGGATATCACAATAGACGGCCATTATTTTTCTATATGACATTCAAGGATTGGGCTTTTTATAACCTAGACGGAGTGTGTTGACTGCGCGGTACGAACTGAAATTTTAAATACATTTCAGGTTCATCTTAGTCTTTACAGGGTTAACCTCTTTTGAAAAATCTGTTGCACTAGTACCTCTTGTATGTGAATCTACTAGTTGCTATCCTTTACAAAAAGGGAATAATTATGAACTGGTTATACATATCTGCTGTGTCTCGTCACATCTGTTGCTTCCTTAATATTTAGCGCGGAGGCAAGGTTCTTCAAAATGCATGGGGATAAATAAGATAGTCGTGTTAGTTTTCAGTAGTTGTTATTCGTTGTGCTTGACTATTATATTGAAGCGCAAATCAAATAAAATTAAATGTTATTAAGCTAAGTGCCTTTGTGGAATTGTTGGAAATTTCACCACAAAAAAAAAAAAAGCAGAAGAACTAAGTTAAAGACTTAACGTATTTTGTAAGTGCAAATATTGTAGCATGCAAGTGCTTGCTCGGTGTGTGTCAAAATACCTCCACTCTTGAAAGCGTTGTTTCCAACCGAACATCGTGTACCTTACACTGATCAATAATCTTCGAACGTGATGCGTCCAGTATTTCATTACTGCGACACTGTGAACACACGTAATTACAATACATGTACCGTATATAAATATATGTGTATATGAATATATAGTGTCGGAATAAGTTAATGATACCATAAGACTGCTGTAGGAAATGAAAGACTGAAAGTTTTTGTATTTGCTTCGTTAATATATTATTTGCGAAGAATAATATCGTTAATATATTGTATATGTGTTAAGTGGGCCCCTGTCACCACGGCATGGCGCGTCCTCAGGTTGCGGATGGAGGAACGGCCTCCAGTTATGGAGGGTAGCTGCGAATACATTGAATACGCAGTCACGGACAGCCGATAAGGGGTGATCCTCCAGCTTGGGGGTTGGCCGAGGTGCTAACAACTCCTTACCGTAAAAAATTATGATGTTACGAAACACACAAAAAAGACTGGATTTAGCTGGCTCAGGATAGGGACAGGTCGCTTGCTCTTGTGAATGCGGTAATGAACCTCCGAGTTCCATAAAATGCGGGGAATTTCTTGACTAGCCGAGAAACGGTTAATTTCTCAAGAAGGCCTCTGCTCCATGGAGTTAGTTAGTTAAAACATTATATTGTAAATCATAATATATTTTCTTATGACTGTTTGTAAACGAACACTTGAATGAGTCTTTTGTGCGAAAGTACAAACGTATTTAGATTAAAAAATTACAAGGTAAATGGAATGTATCAATTACAATTAGAAACATCTGGAATTTAATTGATAATGGATAATTTGAGCCGAAACATGTAGTGATGGTTAAGTAAACTGTACTTACAATAGCTGCGAACTTGGAAAGGTGGGTGTTTAGAAACTTGTTTGTTTTGGTGGCTGGTTAATATGCCAAAGTTGGTCAAAAAATAATTTTAATATGACCAAAGGACTTCTACAAAATTGACGGATGATTTCTGAAAAACAGTCTAGGTGCTTTCGATGTCAGTTGAATTTGAGGGCATTTTTTTTTCAGCACTGTCTTACTGTGCATTGGCGGTAGGTTAAAGGATGTATTTTTTAATACAAACTTTTTTAACTACAAAATAATACTGAAAAAATATAATGTGTACCACGTACCAATCCTCCATGTAGCTGAAGGTTTTTTATGGTCTGCATCAAATTCCCTACTAAAAATACCATGAACATAAAGGTAGTGTCATTACTGATCGCCATAAATGTCTATCACATATTTTACCGGTATACTTCAATGAACTTACCACAAAATGGCTTTTCCCAGTTTGTTGGTACGATGAAGTTTCCTCTGCTTGTAGCATTTATCGTCTCCAAGCCAATCGGCACGCAGTTAGCAAGCGTACAGCCTTTTGTATGTACGATGAACTCTGTTGTATATCCGAGAGTCAGTCGGCTGTGGGAGAAGTCATCCTGTCAGTGTTTCACCTAAATACCACAGCTGTTATCTAAAAATCACTCAACATACCTGCTTTCAAGGATATGTAAAAAATAAGCCTCATACCATACACTTTTCATCTTTTCATCTTGATTGCAACGGTTCAAAATCAATAGTTTGCTGCGAACTATGCAGGATATTATTGACGGTTTGTCTTGTAAAAGGACAGCTGCAGACGGCGCGGCGAGAGCAAGTGGAAGGGGCTCCGGAAATTTGACTTGTGTCTTAAATCCAAAACAACTGGATAATATACGTATAACAGACATTTCATTACCTGTGCGAAATGTATACGATATTTTTGTGTTCTAATGGTTTTGTCTATTTTTTTCTTTTATGGCTTGTTTCACATCCTGTTGTCACTTTCAGTATGCCTATATGTTGGATACATTGAAGGTGTAAAACATATATACATACATAATAGTAATAATACCACCGAAATGCACACAACTGTGTTTAAATTAGTTTATATAGACATTGACATCCTATATGTTTCGGCCAACCATGCGGCCATCTTCAGGGGGATAAAATACGAAGGATGGATACATTGAAGGTAATAAAATGAAATTACACACGTGAGCGCATGGTTGGCCGAAACATGTAGGAGGTCATTGTGTATTAAACTAATATCAATTTACTTGTGTGCATTTGTTGGTACTGTTATTATGCATATTCTATCAGTGCAGGATTATAGATCATATAAAGTATAAAAATATATCTGTGTATATGTATGACACAATGCGCGTCAGAGTGTTTTGCATGATAGGAAATTGCTTTGAATATATATATATATATATATATATATTTTCTTTTTTTGTTTGCTACTACGCGGCCTGCACTGGATACTCCTGTCGCAATATACAACATGACGTCCGGTGGATGAATCAACCACCGTCGCAAAGTTCTGCAGAAAGCATGTTCTTTACATTGAAAGGTCCGTTAGATCAGCCAATTTTTTGCCGGATTTTGTCTTTGACGACCAGGTTTCGATTTGTGGAAGGGCAAGAATTCTTACAGCTTTGTGACCAGTCCAGCTAACTGCATGGAGCAGAGTCCTTGAAAAGTTAACAGGTTCTCAACTAGTCAAGAAATTCCCCGCATTTTGTAGAACCTGAAGTTTCATTACCGCATTTACAAGAGCCCGCCACCTGTCCGAACTGTCCAGGTCCGAGGTTTTGTAAGGTGTTTCGTAACATTAAATTTTTACAGTGAGGAGTTGTTTGCACCTCTCCCAACCCCCCCAGATGGAGGAACATCCCTTGTCGGCTGTCCGCGACTTCTCATTCAATGTTTTCGCAGCTGTTCTCCGTAACTGGAGAGCAGCCAGCATCTTATCTAATTGTTAGAGGAGTGTTTTCAACCTGGAGAGATAGCAGAGAGTAAAGCAGACCGCCTATATCCGTCGAATTCTGAGGTTAAGAATACGTGGAGGTATACCCCTTAACTCCCCACAGATTTTACAGCGTGTTTCTCAGTCAAGCAGAAGCACACATTTAATTTTGTTGTCGTCATACTGTGCGTGATCAAGCCGTAATTCAATGTGAGTTACTGTACGAATAGATGCAGCACTTGGAATGTGAATATTCACGACCCTTTACCTCCTGCATGAGGAAATAGACATCCTCCATCTCTCACCAGCTTATGTCTCTCATACCTTATCCATAAGGTGAATCCATCTGGTTTCACACCCCACAAAGTACAATTGCTTGCTAATGCTTCTGTGTAAACTGACAAAGACCGGAGGTGTGAGCAGAAAATCCCAGACGATGCGTCTGTGAAAGTAAAGGGAAATAAATGGTGTTATAAAATCTTTACTTCATATTTCGTATTTATTTGTAATTTCGCCTCTCAGCACGCTTTGCTGGCTGGAGTAGCGTAGCGACCAGGCTACGGGCTGGACAGCCAGGGGTTCGAATCCTACTAAAGGCAAGAGACTTTTCTCTAAAACGCTCGGGCCAGCTGTGGGGCCCACATAACGTCCTATTGAAGAAGCACTGGAGTTCTTTCCCGCAAATAAAGCGGCCGGTGATTGAGGTTAACCACTTTACTCCATCTAGTGCCGAGTTGAAGAATAAGTGGAGCTATGCGGCTTCTCCCCTTGCATCCTGCATGGTGTACACAGGGGAAACTTTAACATTAAAACACACAGATGAAGCGGTTGGACAAGTCGTATCTTTCTTATTTTGGTGACATAATTCTCTGTCCATTAGGCATATAATGTCCGTAAGTTTCGGCAGAACGAATACCGTAGTAGGTAGCACAAGTGTTTGTCAAGTTAACACGCCTGTTTTTATTCAGAAGACCCTGAGTTAAGACCTCAACCCAGAAGGCAGCTGTCCTGATGATTACCGTGGCTTACCTCAGTACGTCTGGGGAAGACAGGATGAATGCCATATTATGTAACTGTCACTTCTTCCAGTTCATTATTTACTGATTGACGTACAGTTTGATTACACAGATTCTGAGCCACTGAACTCGTCGATAAATAAAACACGAATACATTAAAATAATTTGGCGTGTGCTGAATTTGTACATGTGAAGATTGGCAAGTTATAAAGCATTAAAAGCAAGATTTGTTAGGAGAAGTTATAAAAGGTGATATCTGACTTCCGTAAAGGCTTCAAAACAGGAAATTTTAGTAGGTCTATAATTTATTTTTATTTAAGAGTCTTTTGAGAACTTTTAACAAAATCATAGATGCCTAAATACTTTAAGAATTGCAGTTCTTACCATTTAGGTCCTTAATCTGCAGGAAAAAGAAGGGATTCACCGTAATCCCACAATTCGGCTGATCCCAGCCACCGTTTATCCAGAAATCCACGTCAGCTGATGAAAGAGAAAGCAAACGAAACACAGATTTAGATTCTATGTTTGCAACATTATCATGCCTGTTGCACAGGTGACTGGAATAGTTGTCGTTCGTTGTATAAAATTTGACCGTGAATGGCTAGACTTTCAACATCTCCATAAATTCTACATTGATCTAGCATCATTTAACATCCATTCTTCTTAGGCGTGTTCGCAAAATTGCGAGAAGTGACTACTAGCCTCGTCATGTCTGTCCGTCTCTTTGTACGCATGAAACAACTCGGATAACAATAGACGGATTTTTGTGAAATGTGATATTTAACTGTTTAAAGACGAAGCGTATCTGCTTTATATAAGGACTCAGTGCGTACCGCGCTGTAAACACTCTCCAAAAACCAATCTCTTAATGTTTTATAAGGCAAAAGTTGCTGTTTGTTCTCAGATCCGTACAAAACACATAAACGCAATGTGGGCACCACGTAGAATTTTTTAATGTTAAACCTGGTCGCATGTAAAGTTACCGCTAGGCTTTAAAAGGTTAATAGGACGTAGTGTAGGGTAGTTACTGACCCGCTCACTGGGCATACCACGCTGAGAGGACGCCCCTACATAGTGGGACTGGCAGACAGTCCCCTCTGTAGGAGGAGCGGAGCAGAGGAGGAGACCTCAGCTCATGTTTTGTGTCAGTGTGAAGCCTTGACGACACTCAGACGTATTTATCGCGGTTCCTTCTTTTTGGACCGTGAGGACATCTGAAGACGATTTGGAACTTTTTTAAGAGGGCAGGGCTGTCATGACTTGGACCAAGTTAGGGGGCACAAAGGGTCTGTAGACGGCCTGCGTGCGTGGGGACAGCAAGGGCTCGACCCATTATTCATTCATTCATTCATTCATCAAATGTCGTAGAGAAAATCAAAACATATTATATGTTCAATAATTTTTTTTTTGGAAACTGATGCCATTTATGAGATAATGTGGAAAAATATTGCAGAGCCGGACAGGCCACAGATGACAGTATAATACGGCGCATGCGCTTTGCATGTCGGGTAACTAAGGCTACAGACACACCGTCAGACTATGTAATACTTATTGCTTTTCCACGGAAACCATGGTTACGCGAACGCGCCTCACTGTAACATTATATGTAAGTATAGCGCCTGTCTTGTTTTATTCAGGCACACTAATTATGTAAAATTATTTATAAGCTTAGGTTAAGGATATTCAGTGGTATGAAAATTTGTGGCAAGAATGTTTGCAAAAACTGGCGGGGAACACAGAAGAAGACGGCGATTTGGATGAGTTGGCCAAAGCTAAAGTTTGATGTCAGAGTAGGCTCTGATATCTTTCAAGGGTTTATGACAATAAGGAAAATTATTTTTTTTATCTCTGTACATTCTTTCTTCTCTACTGCCGACGAGGTCTGAGTTTGTTCGTGATTTTTTTTAAATCGTGGGTAGAGGAAATATCATAGGCCAAACGTAAATTAATTAAGGTTGTTTCATAATTACTTTATCATTTATTTAATATGTTAAGCAAGCAAGTAATCCCTATACAGGCTGTAGGAGGTTGAGGCTCCCAGAATTTCTAGACAATCGGCATATGAATGTGGCAAGTTGTTGGCCCTACCCACCGGCCGCCTTTACCACCCCAAGAGAGACTCCTGGTACCCATTTTTGTTAGAGGCTGAGTCGACCGCAAGACAACAGTGCGGCCGGAAGGATTAAGTCAATGAAAAATCCCAATGTCGGCATCGGGAATAGCACCCGCGCCCTTGCGGCTTATAACGCAGTGCGTCAACCAACTGCGCCATCCCTAGTTGATATGTTAACATTTCCCGCGATATGCATAATTCACTTGATTAAAATTCACATTCATTTATCTGCCAACAAACTTTACCCACTTCTATGATGCAGGTATCGGTAATTTCCATAAAACATAGCATGATGTTAAATTTCCAAACTGCAGTTAAGGCATGACCCTACTTCATATTTAGCATTACTCATTAATACCATTTGTTTATCAGTCATGTTTTAATACCTGTTTGCCCCCTACAGACCACCCTAAGAAGCCAAGTACTTACCGTCTTCATCGGATGTTCCAGGTCCGAACAGAGGGTCTCCATTTGTGTGTATGGCCTCCGTAAATTCGGCGTCACCCTTGCATAAACGAACCTCACATTTCTGATTCGTAAACAGGGCCCCAGCTGGATCCAGGGCTGTTACATTGTCAGTTATTGTAATTTGTATGCGAATATTAACAAAGATATGGTAAAATATTCTAAATGTAACACTGCTCTAAACTGACTGACTTCTCTGGGTTTCTGCACGGTGTGATGCTTAAATGTTCCGAAGTTCCTCCGAAACGTCGGAACTTTTAATAACTATGCGGTACGGAGGTCAAAAAAATTCCATAATTTTTTTGAGATGGCACATCCTCTTGTGCCTTTCAGTTACAGGCATATTTTTTACTCAAGACAGCCGTGCGCAACTTACAAATTACGATAAAATAGGCGACCTCTTTCGGCTTATTAAGCCATAATTAGGCCTTTATTACGAACATTAAAAAGACACTTATCCCTGCAATCGGTGCGAGATCTCCACGTGAAGGTGGGGATTTAGCCTTATTACTGGAAACACTGTTTTGTACATTACACGTGCGATGTATTTCTATTATAAGGTGTTTAAAATTTAAAACTTTTTCAGCTTCTTCCTTTATCACATTTATATTTCCTGAAATTACAGTGTCTGTTAACAGATATTTTCCTTTCATATAATCAAGGATTATTGTCATTACTAAAACCTATTGAGAAGCAGCACATCCTGGTGTTTAATGTGTTCCGATGCTACTGATAGAAGGAAGTGATTAGAATTATAGGCTGTCATGAATGTAATTACGAATCACTTCCTTCTATCGGTAGAATCAAAACACATTATACATTAATTATAGGCTATCATGAATGGCTCAGGATAGGGACAGGTGGCGGGCTCTTGTGAACGCGGCAGTGAACCTCCGAGTTTCATAAAATGCTGGCAAATTTCTTGACTAGCTGAGAAACTGTTAGCTTCTCAAGAAGGTGTCTGCTCCATGGAGTTAGTTAGTTAGTTAGTTAGTTAGTTGGTTAGTCAGGCTATCGTGCATGTATAGCTGTTTTATTTTGGACTTTGTTGGTAATGATGTCTGTGTGCCCGTTTCTGCACTCCACTGATGTGCCATCACAGATTACTTGAATTCAGACGAAGGAGTGTTTACAAAGGACACACATAGGTGCCAGTAGAGTAATATGTTGCGTGTGAATTCAGCATCACGTTTGACCTACTTGGTAGTCTTACTTCCAGGAGTACAGAAACATTTCATTTAGTGTGCAGATTTTTACAGTTCATAGCTACTTTACGATTTAACTGGTTGAAGCATTTAAAATGTGAAATTTACAACACAGGGATAAATGTTGTACATTTTAACGGGTTTGATGTAAGTATTGTTTATTCTGTAAATTATTTACAGTGTTTATATTTACTTTTTTGAAACTCCAAATTAATCCTTTAAAGACGAAGCGTATCTGTTTTGTATAAGGACTCAGTGCGTACCGCGCTGTGAACACTCCACTTCGGTCATAAGAACCAGTCTCTTAATATTTTATAAGGCAAAAGTTGCTGTTTCTTCTGAGATCCGTACAAAACACGTAAAAGCAATGTGGGCACCACGTAGAATTTTTTAATTTTAAACCTGGTGGTATGTAAAGTTACCGCTAGGCTTTAATAGGTTAAACACCCTGCCACTGTATAAAATAAATGTATTCCAAAAAATACCTGCAGTATACACCTTAAGTGCACATAGGCGTACTTAACACCCTTTGCTTTAAAATAAGAACGTGTGGTTTCTGGCGTACAGTGTATTGGGATTTTTCGTATAATTCTCACAACAAGCAAGAATTATTCCCTAAACACAATTTCAATGGAGACTCACTAATGCTGACTGAATGAGACATGTGAGACTGAAACTAAATTTTTATGTATTTTTTTACATAAAAGCTGTGCTCCAAAGCATTGATTTTTCTGTACTAATGGGCTATTTAACCCTTTACAGACGACGCGTATTTGTTTTGTATAAGGACTCAGTGCGTACCGCGCTGTAAACACTCTCCACTTCGGTTATAAAAACCAGTTTTATAAGGCAAAAGTTGCTGTTTGTTCTGAGATCCGTACAAAACACATAAACGCAATGTGGGCACCACGTAGAATTTTTTAATGTTAAACCTGGTCGTATATAAAGTTACCGCTAGGCTTTAAAAGGTTAAATAAGGAAACCTTTGTGAAGTGGTTTCGTTTGTCAGAGCTACGTGTACGGAATATAGGGTATACCTGAAGCAGTGTTATTGAAGTATAGTTATTAAGGAAGAAATAGACATTATGTGTATTTCTTCGTTAGTATGTTTTAAAGACCAACCGTGAACCGGAGGATGACCTGAGATAGATCGAAACATGTAGTTATATGTAATATGTATATAATTTCGTTGTGTTTGGGCAGACATTGATTTAAATTTTTGTATTAAAGACTTCTCTTTTGGAAAGTTTCCGATTTATAAAAGAAATAATCTGCTTTTAAGTTAGTTATTCATCGTCTGTTTCGTACACATTAATGGTACTATAGGAAGTGTTAATTAAAATGTATTTACCTGTTAGCCTTCCGATGCCAGGTATAGCCTTGGCCACATAAGCAGCCAAATGTGCGCCTAAGCTGAGTCCGATTAAGTGGAACTGAGACGGAGTCGCTCCTAACGTCAGTAATGTTCGAACCATCCTGAAAGGGTCAAATTTACAAGAGTAAGTGCACAGATCCTTCATATTTATTGCATAAATCGTACAGCTTTTAGCATACAAAGTACTAGGAGTATCCTGTACTTACTTTATCACATATCTGGCTACTACTCTGAGATCTGATACAACTTGTAGGTAGTTTAGGTTAACACTGACTCTACCGTAGTCTACAAATATAGCGTTAACATCAACCTGGAAGAAAATTGCACAGGAGAACAAGTAACTGTGGCAATAATGCTTTGTGAAATCAAAGTTGTCTTAGTGATTAGGAGAAAATTATATTATGACCCATACGATGGGAAGGTCCATAAAATTAACCTTTTAAAGCCTAGCGGTAACTTTACGTACCACCAGGTTTAACATTAAAAAATTCTACGTGGTGCCCACATTGCGTTTATGTGTTTTGTACGGATCTCAGAACAAACAGAAACTTTTGCCTTATAAAACATTAAAGAGACTGGTTTTTATAACCGAGGTGGAGAGTGTTTACAGCGCGGTACGCACTGAGTCCTTATATAAAACAGATACGCTTCGTCTTTAAAGGGTTAATTTGTTCAGATATCATACGCTATCGACAGAACCCCTACAGAAAAGCATGGTGTGAAGAAGTGTGCAGGTGATAAATGACTCTGTATACTCTACAGACAGCTGAGAAGTTAAGGACCCTCATCTGATCTCCGTTAAGCACTACATAGAACCCAAGCCCCCAACAACACTCTCATCGTCTAATCAGCACTTACTTGGATCATCATGGTTCAAAATCTAGACAATGCTCATGAAAAAAATACACTTGAACTGCTTTCTATGATTTCAGGATTCCGCCGCGATGTTGAAGAGATATACGCTGTTCTGGGATATTACGAGGCGTCGGGTGGGAATTGTTTTCCGACGGTTGGGGGGAACGGGTGGGGGCCATCGTCAAAGGTCAGTACTCTTGACCCTGGAAGATGGGGGCAACCCGGTGCCCCGAAACCTCGTAAAACATATACCACACGACGCCGCGTAATATCCCAGAACAGCGTATATCTCATACTTTTCGTGGGACTTCAACATAATCTCTATGTATATGAACCATAAACTATCCCTCCGATTAAAATTTTAAGTGTAAAAGTGAGGGCTGGTTTAAATCCAAACAGCTTATCGTGCAGTAGTTTTTCTTAGTATATTTTGATATTATATCTTAAGTGGCGATGACCCATTTCGACCGAAACATGTTGTAAGAAAGTTTCACATATACTGCACATAATAGAACATCCTCAGTTGTGATCGAGACGGTATTTTCTCTCCAGTAATTGAAACAGTATGCATTTCTAACTTCGGTAATAGATGGAAATGGTTTGTTAAATTCACCCACCGGTTGCTGTAACGCCGCGGAAAGAATCTCTGCATGCTTTGGTTACGATACTGAATGCTACGTATGGCCACTCCGAAAGAGATTGTTAAAGGAAAATTCAATTCTTCTCTGGAAATCTAACTGAAGTCACAGAGTCGTTGCGTAGTTACATTACAGGTTGAGCTATTCTAGACGAAAGTATGATTAAAATGAAGTTTTGTACGTCTTAAGGTGTGAGAATTGTTAAACCGCATTGAAAAGGTTTATGTCTGACTGCATGGTTGCTAGGTCCCTCTGCGCATTCATATCCTACACATGTCGTTCATGAAGAATAAATTGCACGAAAATGAGTTAGCTTCCTTTGCCCCTAACCTGGAACGTAGCTAGGGTGAGAAGAGTGGTGGGGCCGCCTCGGTCTGCAGAATCTAAGGTGCGAAAAAAAAACGGATATTTTAAATGAAAAAATTTATTTGCTGCGCTCAAGAATTTTTAAATTACTGAAAGAAATAAAATGAGATTCAATAAATGTTACTTTTATTTTTTTTTAAGTTCGTAATTTCTGGAAGGGGTGGCCACTGTGATTACTCGTCAGGGGCGTCAAAAACTTAGTCACGCCACTGTCCCTATCAGTTTAAACATATACAATTTCTGCGGGACTTGCACTGGCTGATTATTCCTGCACTGCGTACTGTTTGTTGGTAACCTTATCGGTCGGTAGTTTCATAACACACAAGTCCACTGAAAGTTTAATTCAGTACGTAATGCTTAGTTGGGCTGATTGGAAATTGTTATAGTTTACCGAGCGGCTGTAAATGTATAGACGACAAGGGAATTTATTTCAAGGTTCAGATCTTTCCGTATACTTGCTTTGAAAAATTTAGCTCAGTGATTAAGGACGGAGGGCTTGGAATAGTGGTGAAACTGAGGGACATGCAGACTGCTCAGGCTTGTGTCTAAACATATCGGCACGCCTCCCCGTGAAGTACAATTGTTTCTTTACACTAAGAAACCTTCTGTTTAGGTGATACATCCCCGTTTTTCTTAGTCAGATATATATATATATATTAAAACTACCATCGTGAACAAACAAAATTTACAAATTCCAATTTTGACGTTTTACAAATTCTTTACACTAAGAAACCTTCTGTTTAGGTGATACATCCCCGTTTTTCTTAGTCAGATATATATATATATATATATATTAAAACTACCATCGTGAACAAACAAAATTTACAAATTCCAATTTTGACGTTTTACAAATTCTAAGGTCGGTTGAAATAAATGTTGGCGTTACAGTTGTAAAGTCTTTTTCAGAGGAAGTGTTTGGTCAGCACCTGAACATTGTAAATTGTGTTTTGCACATCAGTAACTTTAATATATATATCATAAACCTTCTGTTTTATTTAACTGGATACCCAATATTTTACGAGTACATAACAGTAAAGGTAAAGTTACCTCATAACATGCCTATACAGGCACAAAGGGGAAGCAAAGGTATAGCTTCAAACTTTTCGCGACCCGACAATATAAGGAGGTGGGTGGTGAGCACCACGCTCCCGCCGCTTTATCCCGAGGGAAGGCCCAGTACCCGTTTTACAGAGGCTACGTAACAGTAAATATAGTCAAATATAAAGCTGCATATAATTTCGTAAAGGCGAACTGGATTAGCCACATCCTGAGTGGAAACTGCCTTCTAAAACAAGTGATCGAAGGATTGTTAGAGTGAAGGAAAGAAGTGACAGGAAGACGAGGAATAAGATGTAAGCAGCTACTGGATGATCTTAAGGAAAAGAGAAGGTTTGGAAATTGAAAGAAGGCACACTAATCACGCCATGTGAAGAAATCGCTTTGGAACAGGCTACGGACCTGTCGTAAAACAGACTGCTGGATGAATGAATGATCGAATGAATCTAACTTTGTACAGAGATAACCTGATTAAAATTCTGCTCGAAAACATTTCTGATAATCAAAATATCATTTCCTCTTTAACTCGTGGTGGCGGAACTCTTGCTTATTGAGTTGATTTTCAGCCTAAAGTTCATAGATACTTTCAAACTGCGCAGAAATACAGCACCGCGTTACACGTACTGAAATTATGTACTTTTTGAATACAGAGATTTTCGCAATGTAGATGGGAACAGCACAACAATTTGTAAAACTGAAAGTAAAATCATATAAATACCTGTTTTAGTTTCTTCGTTATCAGCGAGATATTTGCAATATATTAACCCTTTAAAGACGAAGCGTATATGTTTTATGTAAGGACTCAGTGCGTACCGCGCTGTAAACACTCTCCACTTCGGTTATAAAAACCAACCTCTTAATGTTTTATAAGGCAAAAGTTGCTGTTTGTTCTGAGATCCGTACAAAACACATAAACGCAATGTGGGCACCACGTAGAATTTTTTAATGTTAAACCTGGTGGTATGTAAAGTTACCGCTAGGCTTTAAAAGGTTAAAACGAAAAGTACTGCGGCCAAATCAAGCGGCGTCACATTACACAAGACGAAACGTTAGATCCGCAAATTTCATAAAGAGTGTAAAAGCTGCAACACTCACTCTTGTCAAATAGACGGCTGTCACATTCCTTTCGTAGGGCGAAGTCTCTGAACCCCACCATCCGTGGAAGACTATTACCGTTGGTATCTGTACATTGTAATAGTCTCGAATTTTGGAGATGTTTTTTGGTGTAAAGACTGATGGATAAATTGGATGGTGTCTGTAAGGAAAACAGTACGTTTCTAGTATTAGAAAATACAAAAACCTTTTGAGTGATTCCCTATACAGAATGTAAACAATGCACCTGCATTCGCTGTGATTGTTTATGTTCTGTGGTGAAATAATACAAATTGGGGTAATTTGTATTTTCATTTACTGTACCAGTTAAGTGCACTTACAGTAGATGATACTACAGTCACTTCACTCCAACATATTTCGGCATCACAATGCCTTCTTCAGGGAGTACGTACCAAGCTTAGAACTACCTATAGTATCCTGGAATACGTCTGTGAATTTCAAAACCATCAGTACATTCTGCTGTTAATTCCGTTAGTATGTGGATAAAATATATAAATTTTGTAACGTGTTGTAGACAATTATGTGTAAGTTACGTTATAATAGATTTAAATATAAATAAATATAGGTATCACTATTACAGGTAGTAGACTACAGTACCTTCGAAAGGCCACATATTTTATCCACATACTAAGTGTTATTAACCTTTTAAAGCCTAGCGGTAACTTTACGTACCACCAGGTTTAACATTAAAAAATTCTACGTGGTGCCCACATTGCGTTTATGTGTTTTGTACGGATCTCAGAACAAACAGCAACTTTTGCCTTATAAGACATTAAGAGATTCGTTTTTATAGCCGAAGTGGAGAGTGTTTACAGCGCGGTACGCACTGGGTCCTTATATGAAACAGATACGCTTCGCCTTTAAACGGTTAACAGCAGATTGTACTGGAGGTTTTGAAAGTCATTGATATATTCCAGGTTATTATAGATGATTTTAAGCTTGTTATGTTCTCTGTGAAGGTGGCATTGTCATGCCGAAACGTGTTAGAGTGAAGTGAGTGCTGTAGGATGTCCTGTAAATATATTTAGTTGGTATATTGAGTGAAAGTATTGATTTAAAGCGCATGGAGTAAATACATTTAAAATTGGAGTAATTTGTACCCTAACTTAGCTGTATATCACTGGAATTGAAATAAAATATAATTGATAAAATCGAGTATTAAAAGTAATGTACAATAATATAATTCGATTTTATCAGTATTTTTATCGTATGTAATCGTAATCAAAAGTATTGCTTTTCAAGTTACTTCAGCATTATAGGCTTTTGGAATCACATGATCTTGATGATGACCTATATATAGGTCGAAATTTGTCGCTCTTTCAAACACAAAATCTGTTGTCTAAAAATACAGTTGTGTTTTGACTGATACAATATGTAATGTGTTCCATGTCCGTGCACTAGATTATACAAAAACACTAATCGCCAACAAATGCACAAAGAGAGTTTTATCATCAATCGTAACACACTCCTACATGTTTCGACCCTGCTGGGTCATCTTCAGGGAGAAATTTTTGTTATCGTTACACTAGTGTTGCACTTCACAGTTGGGTGAGAATGTGCACATTCTCACTCAACTATAAAGTGCGACCTTAGTGTAACGATAACAAAAAGTTCATATTTACCAGTGTCGAAGTTATGTATATTGGCGAAGGAAACATGTTGAACTGGACTGGTCGGAGAACTTCTAAAATCTCCTCTCTCTAATTCTTTTTTTTCCAATAAAAGCTAAACGTCCTTGAGTAAGTTAAGAAAGTAATAACGAAGACGAGCTGAAGCCCTCCTCTTGCCCACTGATCTCACAACCATATACTTAATCACTGACGTCATTCAAGTTCTAATGATTGGAACGTAGTTTAGTTTATATGAATCAGACCTAGGCCGATCACGCTGGCCATGCGGTCTAATGCGTAGGTCTGCGGCTGCTTGATTGCTGGGATTGTTGGGTCCCGCTGAGGGCACGGATGTTCGTCTCCTGTCTTTGTTGTGTGTTGTGTAGGTAGCGGCCTCTGTGACGGGCTGATCGCTCTTTCACTGGAGTCCTACCGCGCGCGCGCTTGTGTGTAATTGTGTGTGATCTAGAAACCTCAAAAACGAGGTGGTCTAGGTCAGGTATGGGCTGTAGCGCCACAGAAAATGTAAGCTGTATGTAGAGCCATGCATCAGTAGCATCTTTAACCTTACGTCATCCTCCCGGGCATCGAACCGGGATAATACCCTGACAACAAATTAATTGTGTTATAATTTTTTTTTCCTAAAAGACCGTTCTATCGTAATTGGTAAATGTACCTTAACCTTTTAAAGCCTAGCGGTAACTTTACGTACCACCAGGTTTAACATTCCAATATTCTACGTGGTGCCCACATTGCGTTTATGTGTTTTGTACGGATCTCAGAACAAACAGCAACTTTTGCCTTATAAAACATTAAGAGACTGGTTTTTATAACCGAAGTGGAGAGTGTTTACAGCGCGGTACGCACTGAGTCCTTATATAAAACAGATACGCTTCGTCTTTAAAGGGTTAAAAGTGGAGTGCGAGGTGTAATGTAGGACGTAAATAAACTGTATTGGCCATAAGTATTTGGTAGCTTTTAGTAATTAGTATAATTGGCGTACTGTGTTAAAGTATATTTTGCATAAACTTTGTATTGACCATAACGCGCACGTAACGTTAGTAAGGATATAGGATCACACACCAACTCGTGCACAAAGTTCCAATAAAGTAACCTTAGTAAATAATTTTAATTATATCCCGACATGTTTCGGTGCTTCGGTGCTCTTCCCCTGAGGATGGTACTTCGGGGCACCGAAACATGTCGGGATAAAATTAAAACTGGAATAATAGCATTATGCCATATGTAGCAAAATCCCATATACGTGGAAGAAATGTTTAGTGCCTTAATGGCAATAAAATTGGAAATATGAAATTTAACAATTAAAGGAACAATGTGTCACTTCCGTTTTCTATCACTGTGTGTTGTGTATTGCACAGTAGTTTGAGTGCCTCGCCCCGCATGATTGGTCCTGCAAATTACGTAGCTGGGTGACTGCAGGTTTACACTTTTACGCGTGAGAAACTAAAAAGAAAATCAAGTTCAGCAAGAATATGAAGCAAAGAAAATATACCTTATAGTTCCTTTTAAGTGTATATTTTATAAATTTACAAACAGGATGTGGATGCAAGTAGTAAACCTTTCCACAGTGACTGGCAAAAGCCTGGTATTTGCCCATAAATATAGACTACGCACAGCTGGACTATTCATTTTACTGTAAAGAAAAGCAATAAAAAATTTTACTTTGAGAAGTTTATTGACGTTAGCGATAGGGGGGTTAGGGCTATTTATCATTCAAATTAAAATTCTACCGTATTCCAGATGGTGAAATTTTAGTTACAAAATATGGAATAAAATATGTTTAACTATGTGTGGAAAACAGTAACCGTCTACAGCCAACGTTATTTATGTTTTTATTAAAAGATGAGAGCGACCAGTTTTGGTCCTTTTGGACCATCTTCAGGCTCTGTCCTTATCCTATTGTTACAAAATCTCTACATATATAAGTAGAAGGCCTTCTCTTTTACAAGTCAAATTGATACATAATTGTGTTTTATAAAATTGTAGTAAATTATTATAAAATTGTGATAAAACAGGATGAATAGACAATTTTGGATTGGTTAAAATGATTCGTAGAAAAAGTTTTGTTGTTTGACCGTAATGTTGTTATCTTCCTTAGTTTTCTTCTTTATGTTGAATCCTTATATATGCATCGGTGTGCATATCTGAGGTTCCAAGACCCTTGTTTCTATAAAATATTTTCCCGCTTTTCTTCCTTGAGTTTTTGGTTTTCCTTTATTATCTATCTCTCTTGAATTTTGGGTTTTTGGGTTTTTTAGGGTCTGGGGAAGTTACCTTCCGTGCTGTAAAAATGTCTTTATATATTATTTATTATTGGTGGTTATGTAATGTCATTTTTATGAATAACCTAATTCTACATTTATGAAGAAACCAAAAATAATAACCAAATTAATGATAAACATAGAGTGATCTACAACAAAATGTTTGAAACCATTTTAGAAAATAGAAAGGAATCTTGACTAACGTAGTACCATGCTTCTAAAAGCGCGTACCCGCGTAAGCAAGCCAGTCAGACGACCGTAATCACAAGGACAAGGAGATAAACACAACAATAAGAACCGGTTATGCAGAACAACTACCTAACTACTTTAGAACAATGTACAAACAGATATTAAAACGCCACGTAATCAATATCGTCACCACAGCACAAAAATGTAAGTAGGAATAATATATACTTTTAGTTGTTAAAGCTGGTACGTACTGTGAACTACAGGTGGATTCACGAAAACGGTGTATTGTATGGCTACCTGTTGGTTAGGAGATATTTAACCGGGTCTTCTACACATCTGGGTGCAAGCGCAAGACGTGTGAGTGATTGCCATGGAGGGCCCAATTCGTAGCATTCACCATCGGGACAGCATTTCTGATTCGCTGTGGGGAAGAGGGGTGCAAATTAATTTATTCAGGTCAAGACTGCTGGAAGATTTTTTGTCGAATCTTTAAGTAACTGTCTAATTATTGGATTAATACAGTGTTCGCAATATTCCACACTCTCATCTCCCGTTGTTATAACCTGTCTCGCATCGATATGCACAATATGAAGATTCCACACTATCATTATAGTAAATTAGTACAGTAGTTTGTAGTTTGTATCGCATTTTTGAACGACATTTTCAATATCAAACCTGGCCAAATTTTCTGCTTGTCTGCTGTACTGACTACAGACAAGAGATCCTGACTGACCACTGACTGAGGTAAATAATATGCCACATTCTAGTCAACTTCAGACAGCCCTTGTCTTGTCTGTGACTTATACATTTGGGCAGCCGCCATTGGAATATGCTGCCCGGATCCCACAGACACTGATCCTCTCGTGCATGATGATTTCAGGCTTCCGCTGCGGTGTACGTGAGATCCGCGCTCTTTTGGGATTTTACGCAGCGTAGATTGGTAGTTTCTTACTGAAATATCGGGACCGATAGGTTGTCCCGAAAGGTCGCTACGAAACTACCATTCTACGCTGCGTAAAATCCCAAAAGAGCGCGGATCTGATTCTGTCCTGACTTACATGTAGTACCACTTCTCTTCAAGCTAGCGGTATGCCGGTAACGCACCTCATGTTTGTGCTGTATTCCCTCAGAATCAGAGCTGGTCGCATAGGTTACGGTTTTCGTTTAACCTTTTAAAGCCTAGCGGAAACTTTACGTACCACCAGGTTTAACATTAAAAAATTCTACGTGGTGCCCACATTGCGTTTATGTGTTTTGTACGGATCTCAGAACAAACAGCAACTTTTGCCTTATAAAACATTAAGAGATTGGTTTTTATAACCGAAGTGGAGAGTGTTTACAGCGCGGTACGCACTGAGTCCTTATATAAAACAGATACGCTTCGTCTTTAAAGGGTTAATGATATTCATTCTTCTATCTTTACTTCAAGCCTTTATTTATGCTTCCAAAATTTTTGATAATGTGTTGCATTTTTTTTAGTGGTGAAGGGCCCCGCAGCAGACGCTACGGACGCACCGCAGCCTTAAGGCTTCTTGTGCAACCCTGTGATGAAGACGATGATGATGATTATTATTTTTTGCCCTTTTACTAGTAATAGAACACCGGTGGACTGAAATTGACAGGGGAAAACCGAAGTACTCGGAGAAAAACCTGTCCCAGTGCCTCTTTGTCCACCACAAATCCCATATGGACTGACCCGGGATCGAACCCGGGCCTCCGCGTTGGGAGGCCGGCGGCTAACCGCCTGAGCCATGGCACGGCCTGTGTTGCATATTTGATATTATTCATTGTCCGCGCAATATGTATACCTATACACTAGTGTAGTTAGTCTGTAACAAATATAATTGCCTTGTATATTACATCCATTTAACAAAATCGGATCCTAAACGTGCTTGCGTATGTCGGTTATTGAGAGGTGGAGACTGGTCCCTTCGCCTGAGGGTAAGTCCTTCATTTTCCGAAATGTATAAATGTATAAGGCGTATAAAGCACTGAGACGGAGTAGTCCTCAAAAAGAGACAAGTCAGTCCACTCTTAGCACGAAGCTGCTTGAAGAATGTTACTAAGTTACTTACCGCAAAGTGGCGAAGGAACAAGTGACAGCAGTGCGACACAGAGTACAGTGCAGTACATGGTGTTGGCAATGTGTGAGCACTGAAGCAAACATTTAAGTTTGTGGGGTTCTTAAAGAATTCCTCCAAGCACGTGGGGGTTTTCCCCTCTAATAGTACTAGTATGCTAATTATACTTATCTTATTTTCATGAATTTCAGAAGCAGATAATGTTTTAGAAGGACAAGGAAACTGCAAAAATATTGTTGACGTGTGACATAATATATAATAGAGAAAACGCATAGGACATCGCGAAATTTGAGTTTTATTTTGTGGTGAACGTGTATTTCTTTGCACACCTCGGAACAAGCCAACCATGACGTTCGGATAGGAACTCGTCTGTTTTTTAACCTTTTAAAGCCTAGCGGTAACTTTACATACGACCAGGTTTAACATAAAAAAATTCTACGTGGTGTCCACATTGCGTTTATGTGTTTTGTACGGATCTCAGAACAAACAGCAACTTTTGCCTTATAAAACATTAAGAGATTGGTTTTTACAACCGAAGTGGAGAGTGTTTACAGCGCGGTACGCACTGAGTCCTTATATAAAACATACGCTTCGTCTTTAAAGGGTTAATCGGTCTTAATTGATTAGACGTTTCGTAGTCCTTACCTCTTCTACCTACTCAGTGTAGGTGTCGAGGTTGTTTATTTTCATTTGATCACGCTCAGACACACACCACAGTCGGTAGGATTCCCCTGGACAAGGGATCGGCCCGTCGCAGAGACCTCTACCTGGCAACACAAACACTCATAAGAGACAAACAGACCTACGCCCCAGACCGCGCGGCCACTGGAATCGGCCTATTTCTTTGGTGCCTTGCATAAATCAAGTTGTTCGTGCGGGCCATACCATGTTGAGAAATGTACGAGCGTATTGCGACTGAACATTATGTGCCCTAAAAGATATTTGTGCACATCCTGAAAGCCAGTTTCTCTGGAAGTCGAGAAACTGAAAGGTACAAATTCATACCAACTTATGCACTGTTATTATTCAATATGTTCTTATATTACAATACTTTGTTAAAACATGTTTCGATGCCTGTTGGGATCATCCTCAGGGATACGTTTAAAAGCTAAAATTACACAAACAGAATGATCATATTTTATTGTAGAATGCATCTAAAAACGCATAATCCAAAGACCTCAGAATTGTTCACTAATTTGTAGTCATCCTCTATGTAGGAAAATGCGGGGCTTTTACACCTACGAGGTGCCTGTGAGAGTGTTTTTTGGATCTGTTGACCTGCATGCTAATGTGCTGGGAATGTGTTGGCTATTCGAACCGTCCCCGTTCTCGGCCTGTTAATGTAATTACGTAAATGGAAGTACTGAAATAGGCCCACTGCTTTGTTTGGTGCTCTGATTCTGTAGGCGATTCTATAACGTGTCGTGAGCAATCACGTAAGCCTCTATCTGCTGTCTGTTGTAATTTGAACATGATTTGAATTTTATTAACCCTTTAAAGACGAAGCGTGTCTGTTTTATATAAGGACTCATTGCGTACCGCGCTGTAAACACTCTCCGCTTCGGTTATAAAAACCAATCTCTTAATGTGTTATAAGGCAAAAGTTGGTGTTTGTTCCGAGATCCGTACAAAACACATAAACGCAATGTGGGCACCACGTAGAATTTTTTAATGTTAAACCTGGTGGTATGTAAAGTTACCGCTAGGCTTTAAAAGGTTAATTAGGCAAAAACCTGGTCATTTATATAGGTCAGGTACAACAATTTCTAGTAAGCTTGTTTGTGTGTAGAACAAAATTATAGGGGGTTCCACTGAAATGTAACGTAAGAAATATATTTGACATGAGGTGTTTGGTTAGTTTCAGACCCCGGCCGCCTTAGCCAGGGGACAGAGATCCCTGTAACGTTTGAATAGGAGGCTGGAGGGGGCCGTACAGCCCGTCTGGACGCGTGGGAAAGGAGAAGCGTCTTTTACACCTCCTGGGACCGGAGCACTATTCTTGTTAACTTAACGAAATAAAGGATATTACAGTGTATTTCACATACGGGATGGCTCAAAGTGAATTAACCTCTCCATCAAATGTACATTAAAATAGGTCATAAATTTCATTATTATCATCAGGACTTGGCACAGTGGTTACTTTGCGATGGTCCGGCACAAGTCGGAACTGAGTGTGCATGTGGTTAAATGTGCATGTATGTACAAACGAATCCAGTTGAAATCAAGTCTCCAATATACTGATATCTGATCGGCCACAACATGACCGCCCCGTTACCTGTGTTATCGCCCAGCAGTATTCTTCCGCCACCTTCCACTCATTGCGCTTTCATCTCCCCAATGAGAAAAAATAGACGCAATCTGAAGAATGTTATTATTTCAGTTTTCTAAACTGTATAAAAATTGCTTGAATTGGGTTGTTTTTAGGCCTAGTTACTGACTTTACAAAAGTTATTCAAAGGGAGATCCACCATGTTCAGTGCACAAATCGTAACACTGTGAGGCTTTTTATAAAGTGAAAAATTTTAGTGTACGTTTTACTAATCAATTGATTGGCTTTTGGACAGCTTCGCATAACCGGACTGGGGACACAAGAAATAGCTACAGAATTTTGTTACGGCCATCTGCAGGGAAGACGCTATTTGGAAGACCGAGGAGGTGAATTTCAAATTACCTGGTGGAAGTAATTAATATGAATATGAACTGGAGTGATCTGGCCGAAGTTGTTGTGCAGTGGCGGTGGCGGTCTTTGTTATTCGTGGTGCTGAATCTTCGGGTTTACTTACTGGGTGGGATAGTCTAAGGAAAAGGCGAAACTTGCTGATATTTTCGCGTTATGTCACCAAATGCTCTGAGGCAAGAGAGTAATTTCCAGATATCTTCGGATTCACTCCAAGGCGTGGGTCTGCGGCCGTTCTCTTGCTGGTGTTGTGGGTTCGAATCCTGCCGGGGTCATGGATGTCTGTCTCTTGTGAGTGTTACCTTTTTGTCAGGCAGAGGTCCCTGCGCCGGGCTGATTACTCGTCAAGAGGAGTCCTACAGATTGTAGTGTGTCTGAGTAGGATCGTGAAGCTTCGACAATTAGGAGGCCCTGCCCCACTAAAGGCTGTCTCCCCATGAAAAAGAATTTGAAGACATTCTTAAGGCGTGCCGTAAAGTGTAATGACCTCTCTGCCGAGTCGAATGCAAGATGTCGGTAGCTGCAGTTGAGGCAGTGGAAGTCACCTGAAAAATGCTAGTTGCAAATGCTGATGACTGCAGTTAATTTCCCGTTGCGTCAGGGATGTGTCTGTATCTGTTAATAAATTTAACCTTTCTTGTTGTATTTAGTTCATTATAAAAAACCGTCAAACATTTCTGACCCATTCTGTATGTAGAGGTTATGGCGTAATGAACATTTAGCTGTCACGGAACGGGAGAGAGAGAGAGATATGATAAAGAATTTTCACGGAGAAGCATGTTGAAGGCAGTGACGTGGTCATACGGTTAGGTGGAGAGATTATATTCTTGTTAGCGGGTTTAAACGAATAAGCTGGTAGGTTGTAAGTTGCTTACGTAGGGTTTTGTGTAATAGTGCAGTGTTTTGTGTAATAGTGCAGTGTTTTGTGTAATAGTGCAGTGTTTTACAGCGGTGATGCAGAGGTTAATTTATGCACTAGGTGCATGTCGGCTAAGGCTTTAAAGCAGTGTTTGCCAACGTTTTTCGCAAGCAGAAACTTCTAAATTGGTTTCTCATATCCCAAGGAATTACTGGCTATGAAAGCGAAAACAAAAGAAAAAGTCACTTCGACCACACGGAGATCACTCCAGTATTGCCAGTTGTCAGCTATAAGTTGCCGCAATATTTCGAGGGATATTTGGAATTTTGCGCAGTGTGCCAATATTTTTATTTATTTGTTCAACGGTTTCTCGCGGAACCCTATTTGGAAAGCATTGGATTAATGAGACCTATTACTGAGGACTCGGTCTTCGGAGATAAGACCCTGTCTCGCTGAGTAAGTGGTTCCCGACGTTGCGAAGGAACCTGTCGCCTTCATCTTCAAGGTTTTCTGTCTTTTATAAAGTTTATTAGAGGTGCGTGTAGACAGACAGTCCTTTATTTCTATGTGTGGTTGCAGATGTTAAAAAAGTATTTATTAAACGCATGTAATGTAATATCAGTTTTGGAAAAAGATTGTTGTAAGAGAACGCAGCCAAAACACAGGGAGGTCTCTCCATAAGCAAGTGTTATGCTGGCTTACAATTTACCAATTAACCCTTTAAAGACGAAGCGTATCTGTTTTATATAAGGACTCAGTGCGTACCGCGCTGTAAACACTCTCCACTTCGGTTATAAAAACCAGTCTCTTAATGTTTTATAAGGCAAAAGTTGCTGTTTGTTCTGGGATCCGTACAAAACACATAAACGCAATGTGGGCACCACGTAGAATTTTTTAATGTTAAACCTGGTGGTATGTAAAGTTACCGCTAGGCTTTAAAAGGTTAAAGCGAAAACTTGGAAGAAAAGTCACTAGCTCTAATGTAGTGAATTCTTAAACCATACGTCGTTAAGACGTTTTTATTCGAATATTTGTAACAGTACTTTGCACAGTGTTATTAGGCCATTCAATAAATATGAGTAGCCTACTTACATTTATCTTCGTCAGGGATTCACGGGAAATACATGAAGATTTAAATCTGGGCACGTACAAATGTGTGTAGTTTCTTTTTTTAGTGTAAGGGCCCCGTGGCAGATGCTACGGACGCACCGCAGCCCGAAGGCTTTATTGTGCAGACCTTGTGATGACGATGATGAAGATGATAAGGATTTTTCTGTTTTTCCATCTTGATGGAGCACGGTTGGGATGAAATAGACAGGGTAAAACCGAAGTACTCGGAGAAAAACCTGTCCCAGTGCCACTTTGTCCACTACAAATCTCACATTGACACTGCCCATAGTTATTAATTGCAAGTGATTTATTTAAGTGCCATTTATTAGAAGGTTTTTTGTCCTAATACCGCCTAATGCAATGTTGCATAAATCTCGGGCAACTAAATTTTGTACTGTGGCAACTAATATTTGTGTCCGTAGCATGAAAATGGCTTCATGTCACCTTAAGGGGGCTTAGAACTTTAAATTGGCACGTAGATGTTAAAAACATTTGTGCATCCCTGACATAAAGACATCCGTTTTATGTGTAAGCTGAAATAAAAGGATTTATATGTGTCAACAGTAACTGATTTTGTAGAGAGTTTTCCTTATGCTATAAGCCATGAAAAATTGCAATTCCTATATAAAGTTTAATTAACGTTATATTTACACAGTATTGTTAAGCTGATGAAATTAAACTGAATGAGAACTGCGGAACACATAGCACTCACGGCGGAAATGAAACAGAGAAGCGGAGGTAACATTGATGCGTTCCTAAAGAAGAGACACAAATTGGTGAACCTAATACTGTATACTCCAGCAATAGTATGATAGAGAAAGTGGTTGTGAAATTTGTGGATTCTACTCAGCTGATTAACCCTTTAAAGACGAAGCGTATCTGTTTTATATAAGGACTCAGCGCGTACCGCGCTGTAAACACTCTCCACTTCGGTTATAAAAACCAGTCTCTTAATGTTTTATAAGGCAAAAGTTGCTGTTTGTTCTGAGATCCGTACAAAACACATAAACGCAATGTGGGCACCACGTAGAATTTTTTAATGTTAAACCTGGTGGTACGTAAAGTTACCGCTAGGCTTTAAAAGATTAAGAAGTTTAAGGTTGGAATTGGAGCCTGCATTTCGTTCTTCTTCTCGATCCTTCAGACTTCAGACGTGAAATCTCCAGATATAGGATTTTCCCACGTAATATGCAAGAAATTGTTTAAAATTTAATTATGGTTTATTTAATTTAACAGTGCAAATTTTCTAAATCGTTCAAAGATTGTCCCTTAGTCTGATGGGGAAGTATAAGTGCAGTGTGTCAGAAAGCCCGTGTAAAGTGGGCCCCTGTCACCACGGCATGGCGCGTCCTCAGGTTGCAGATGGAGGAACGGCCTCCAGTTATGGAGGGCAGCTGCGAATACATTGAATAATCAGTTGCGGACAGCCGACAAGGGGTGGTCCTCCAGCTTGAGTGTTGGGCGAGGTGCTAACAACTCCTCGTCGCAACAAATTATGATGTTACGAAACAGCCTACAAAGCCTCGGACCTGGACCGATTCTTTGGTACGACCCCAGCTAGACAGGGACAGGTGGCGGACTCTTGGGAATGCGGTAATGAACGTCCGGGTTCCGTAAAATGCGGAGAATTTCTTGACTAGCTGAGAAACTGTTAGCTTCTCAAGAAGGCCTCTGCTCCATGGAGTTGGTTGGTTGTTTGGTTAGTTAGTTAGTGTCAGAAAGCGATATAAGTTTGCAGAATTAACTCCGGTGGGACGCGGGTTGCATGGCGTTGTGTCCTTCAGTAATTGGTATGACTTGTTACATGTGCTGAGAGTTGCGAATAACTAGTACACTTTATTTCCCCGAACAACTCAGTTAATCACAACATAAAGATGCGTAATAAATCTGTTGAAAGCGCGGGACAGTTCGAATATTTGGGAACAACCTTAAGAGGGCATAATTCCATTCATGAAGAAATTAAGGCCAAATGGAAGCCAGGGAATGCTTGCTATCATTCGGTGCAGAATCCTTTGTCTTTCAGTGTGCTATCCAAAAATACAAAGATTAGGGTATACAGAACTATAATTTTGCCTGATGTTTTGTATGGGTGTGAAACTTGGTCTCTCACATTGAGATAGGAACGTAGGCTGAGGGTGTTCGAGAATAGGGTGCCCAAGAAGATATTTGGGCGAAGTGACGCGGTAACAGGGGAGAAGAGAAGACTACATAACGAGGAGCTTTATGCTCTGTACTCCTCATCAAATATCATTGGAGTAATCAAGCCAAGAAAAGTGAGATGGGCAGGGCATGCGGCACGTATGGGAGATAGGAAAGGTGCGCAGAGGGTTTGGTGGGGAGACCTGAGGGAAAGAGACTAAGTTATGAAATGAAACAGTCCTCACAACTTATTAAATTTTATTATAAAACACTATGGAAAAAGGCTACATGTTTCGGCCATTTAATTGACTATAATCAGGCCTATATACAAGAAGTAGTGCATGCATAGTTACAGCCTTTGAGATCTCGAGAGGCGATTGCAGTGTTTAGGTCTTATGTTCAGATCGTTTGGTACGAAGTCATAGTGTAAGAATCCATATATAAAAATACACTAAAACAATAAAAAAATACAGTGTAAATTGTAGGTTAAAAACAGCGCTTGGTAGTTTTTATACCACAGTATATCTTGATTTATAATTTAGGTATAATCAAAAAATATTGATCAGCGGAGAACTGGGGTATTATTCGGTTTTATTTGTTGGTTTCCGGTGACGTTCCGATCCGGTGTTGCAGTTCCTTGGCAGTATAGTCAGTTGTCGTGAATTATGCGTGGGGATTTTATTGAAGAGACTACTTGGAAGACCTAGGCGTAGATAGGTAGGAGGATAATATTAAAATGAATCTTCAAGAAGTGGGATGGGAAGGCATAGACTGGAGTGATCTGGCTCAGGTAGGAACAGGTGGCGGACTCTTTTAAATGTGGTAATGAACCTTTGGGTTCCATATAATGTGGGAAATTCCTTGATTAGCTGAAGATCAGCTAGCTTCTCAGGAAGGACTCTGCTTCATGTAGTTAGTTAGTTAGTTAGTTAGTTAGTTAGTTAATCAATCAGTTGGATAAAAAGTAATGACGTTGTAGATTGTGATCGACGTTCATCGGTTCTGAAAATATAAGACGATGCAAACAGGGGTAGCCACAAAGCAGCCCGCATGCGTCGTCTGTGCTTGTCACGCAATTTGCCTACCAAGAACGTAACATTCGGGTAGTTGACAAGCGCACGAGACTAACCGTGACTGACGTTTTAAAAAGTGATTCCCCGAGAGATTAAAGTTTAAAAGATTTTGTAACGAAAGGTGACTAGCAGAATAAGTAGTTGTAAGTGCTGTGGTTGGCTGAACAGAAAAGAAGCCGGCAAACGGGGTAAAGAAGTTTTATTTTATTAATGAATAAAAACATGGCTCTTGTCCAAGTTGCCTCCTGCTTACGGCAACCGAAGCTCGTCTAGCTGGACACCCCTGATATAATATTAAAGTACAGTCGAACCCGGTTATAACGACATCGGTTTAAGCGACACCTCGTATATAAAGTCACGTTTGGTACCAATTAATTCCTCACTATTAACCGTAACGTTGTACTCCTCGGTTACAACGGCACTTGTTTATAACGGCACAATAAATTCAGCCCTTTACATGACATTATAACCGAGTTCGACTGTGTTTATTTAATTGCCTCGGAAGACGTAACACTTACCGAAGAGTATATTAAATTGAAAATGTGTGTTTGCTTTTTCTGCAGAATTTTTCATTCAGTATTTTGCGATTCCCAGCAGGGGTAGGAGATTTTTTGCTTTTTCAAAAGAGCCCCCACTCCGTCTCATATTAAATGGGTAAAGTGGGTCTGGGCTTGAAACGGACAACTTATCTCCATTCATTGCCAAGGTTAATAATGTGTAGAGCCATACATCTGCACACCCTATATGTCTTCATTGCGTGCACAGCGGACGATTTCACCTTCACATTTACCTTTATCTTATACAAATACACGTACCTGGCGAATTGCTCTCTAGATGGGCGCCGAAAGGCGGGCATGTCTTGCACATAAAGGTCATTCTTCCTTTCACGAACTGCTGCATGAGGACGGGGGGGGGGGGGGGGGGGAGAGACAGACAGGCAGGCAGGCAGGCAGGCACATAATGCAGCTGATAGGATTTCTGTACCTTTTAATTGCAAACGCGTTAAAAATGCGCAGCGTATTTGGACAGTCTCTACGAATGATGTTCCAATTGTCCAGTGTAGTAACAAACCGGTAATTCAATAAATGCCTCAAACATTTTGAAATATCAGCAAATAATAAATGATGAAGTTTTAATGCGTGTCCTCAGGTCTGATTTAAAGTCCCTGTTGGCCTGCCATTAACACCGGACGACACCCACGAATGAGCTGTGGCTGCCACCCACTCACTGTTCCTACGCATTTGCGTTTGTAACTTCTACGCATTTACAGAGTGGGTTGCAAAAAGTATGCTGAGTGTTAGATAATTAGGCTAGATTTGGTATCAAACCCAGTGGCCTACGTTGACATCTACAACACCTGTTAATATTTTGGTGACATTAGTTACTTCGACGACTGTGGAAGTAACATTGCTCAGAGGAACTTCGAACTGGCGATCATACGTCACTGCCGATCCCAGCGGCCACGCGGTCTAAGGCGTGGGACTGTGGCCGTTCGCCTGCTGGTATTGTGGGGTCGAATCCCGCCGGGGGCATGGATGTCTGTCTCTTGTGAGTGTTTGTGTTGTCGAGTGGATGTCTCTGCATCGGGCTGATCACTCATCCAGAGGAGTCCCACCGAGTGTGGTGTGTTCGAGTGGGATTGTGAATGATAATGAAAAGGCCCTGGCCCAGTAGGGGCTGTTGCGCTATGGGAAAAATAATCATACGTGACTGGCAGTCTGTATCCACGTTACGTCAAAATTTTGCAGTAAAATAAGACGAATTTTCGAATAATCTTAAAAGGTAATTTCCGGATACGAATATTTAAGTTGCCTGACTTACCGCCCCGTAAGTGGCGTTTTTCTTGGTAAATGTCACCAAAAATCACCTTACACCTAAACACAGGACGTTAATAGGTTATTAAATACTCAGAAATACCTTGCTAATTATAGGGTGTATCTTGTCGCTTGTAGCATTTTATAGGGTGGGACATCCCGTATTTCACGGAGGTTAAAACAGTCCCATTACAGGCCTGGACAGGCCCACAGGGTTCCAGGAGGTTGAGGCTCCCAGATTTCTAGACAATCGGCACATGAGGGTGGTAAGGTTGTCAGCCCTACGCACGGGCCGCGTTTACCCCCCCAGGAAATATTCCTGGTACTCATTTCTGTTAAAGGCTGAGTCGACACCAGGCCCATAGTGCTACCGGAAGGATTATGCCAATGAAAAATTCCAATGACACCATCGGGAATCGAACCCGCGACCTGCCGATTTGTAGCGCAGTGCCAACTGCGCCACCGCGGGCCCCTGACGAAGGTTATTTGTGTTAAAAAGTCCCTTGATTTACTAATACGCGAATGAGGAACATTCTCTCTCACAATTTTTTATTTAACCATGCTTCGGAAGAGTTCTGTTTTAGTGACAGTGTAGGTATTCCTAAATGACCTCTACTCTAAATTGTTCCAGAATTTAAAACGTAACACATTTTTTAAGTTGATGAATCAGAACTGTGCCTAATACACTATCAAAATAATGACTTTTGCCGGTTTCGGCCCACTGTGACTCCGAAGTAACACGCAGATGAATGGTTAGGGCGGTGTTTATCGTATCTGAATGTTCACTCCTCAAAATTTCTGCCCGATGACCATCTATACTGACGAGAGTCCCGCAAGTTTACTATGAGTCTTTAAAAAAATTCGGTGTTGCTAGCTTATATGAGATCACCATCACTTTCTTCTACACACTCCCCGATTAGTTATATACTGATTCACCTGTGATCTGGTGCTGCATCAATATACGAATTACAAGTTTCTTTCAGTACGTAAACAACCACTAAAGCACTGCTGTTACAGCCTGTCGCTGCATAACGCGAACCTACTTGGTTTACTGGCTCATGCGCGCCACCGTGTCGGAGAAGTGAACCACTGCTTGTTTGCCCGTCTGGCTGGTGTGTGCGCTCTGTCCCACCGCCCATCGTTCTGTGATGCATCCTTCACCGTACAGGGCGGGGTACAGGCGTTCTGTCTGCCCCACGTGGTAGTTCTGAGACGGCTTATTCACCCTCAAGAGCTGTACTGTGATCTGTGTTAACCGACAGAACCTAGAAAATGTAACTGTCGTACCAGAGGTGTATTTAGTGTGTTTCTCTGAGTGTGTTTTTTTGACGTGTTACATACGTAATTACGTGTTTAATTCGTGTGTAGTTAATAATTTATCACGAAAAGTTGCGTGTGTAGAATGTGAAAATATCTGCCTATTTATGTGTTTGGTGTGTACGTAATATTTGTGGAATAATTAATATCCGTTTTTTTTCGTACTATGCGTTGTTCTAAACATTATGTCGTTGAGGGTAAATTGGTGTTTGAACGTGAACATTTTACGTATCCAGCTTTGAAATTTAACTGAAGAAGCTGCGTCTATTGTTTGGGTAAAGTATTGCTGCATTTTATTCAGCATATTCAATTACTTAGCTATTAGAAACAACCATGAACTTATCGTTTGGTTTTTGTAATTTGGCTGGAGAATTTCCTTAACTTGATAGCATAAGTGTATGTTTTTCTTCTTAGTTTTTGAAATGTTTCTGTCACAAAGTATAACTATGGCGTAATGTTAACTAGGCGACATTTCTATGTTTCCAGTAAGATATCTGTAGATATACAGTGACTGGTGCGTAAAGGTATTTTTAAGGCGATACATCTCGTTGTATTGTAATAATAAAAGTAAACCAATAATGAATCATCAAAGAAGCAATATATATATTTTATATTATTGTGTCAAGTGTTTAGATACGTGTTTCATCTTACATTGAAGCCATTATCAGGCTGCACACATAAAATAAAGTTTAACAACTGCAATCTTAAAATATACAAAAATACACTCAAGTCGAGATACGCAGTTTGTTACGTCAGTTCATTTTGTCTGCTGTCATGAACTGATGTAACAAATTCGAGATATTGACCTTAGTATGTTTTTACGTATTTTAATATTACAGTTGATAAACCTTTATCTCTTATTTTATGTATGCTGCCTGAAGAGGGCTTCAATGTATGTCGAAACATGTAGCTAAATAGCCGATTTAATAATATAATATAAAAGGCATTTATGTTTGGTGTTTGATTGATGGTTGAATTTTGAAATTATTTGTTAGGAAACTTACAGTATCGGATCTTTTAGACTGAGGAGGGTCACCTCAATTTGACGGACAGGCAGAATATAACGTACAGTTTTTATGGAATGTGTATTGCTTTGTTGGCTATTTAATCAGGAATTATATGAATGTTTAAACATTTTTGTTTAGAACGTTAGTGTCTGTCACGGCTACATAGACATGCTGATCTTATTTTAACTTCTTTATCCACGTGTATGGATATTATTAACAAAGAGAATTGTACTTTGCACTTCCACCAAGGACCTTGAACGTAGTTGAGTTGCAAGTACTTGATACATAAATACTATGAAAATATATATATTTTTTAAATATGTACGTACTGAACGCTGAAACCTCTCCAGACGTGTGGGCCTTTACAACACGGTGTCTCACAAGCTTCATAACGACAGACAAGGTAATAAGCAAGGGTTTTAACGAAAATAAATTTTTAACAGTTTGTACGAAAGGTATATAATGCTGATGACTACAATTCTTAGGCCCCGCGCTTTTAAGGGCCCTTGGTATCACAGAATGTCTTATATCTGTGACTGTCTTGTTAACTGCTAGAAATTCTTAACAGGTTTTGTAAAAGTAGAGAAAATGTTTGCATTACCTGCCATTATTATGCTGTGCCCTCGGTATCAAAGGGCATGTAGGTATTTGTAGCCTCAATGCTCTGCGTAGCTTGGATTTAGGTAATATTTGAATATAAGTCACATATTTAATGTGCTCCATGTCCGTGCACTGTATCATACAAAAACACTAATCACCAACAAATGCACAAAGAGAGTTTTATCATCAATCGTAACACACTGTACGTGTTTCGACCCTGCTGGGTCATCTTCTGGGAGAACTTTTCATTACCGTTACACTAGGGTTGCACTTTAAAGTTGAGTGAGAATGTGCTGTTGACTGTGTACTGTGTACTGGAGGCGTGAATTCTCCGCGGTCCCGGCCCGGACCTCGGAGAGTTTACGCCTCCAAAAACAACGCAGTACACAGTCAACAGCACATTCTCACTCGAGTGTAAAGTGTAACCCTAGTGTAACGGTAACGAAGAGTTCTCCCTGAAGATGACCCAGCAAGGTCGAAACATGTAGGAGTGTGTTACGATTGATGATAAAACTCTCTTTGTGCATTTGTTGGTCATTAATGTTTTTGTATTATCCACATAGTTTAAATTTGTAACTTCGTAGAAGTTGGGTAAGGGGAAGGGACTGACAGTGTCAGGATACAGTAATTTGGAAGAACTGGCGTTTGAAATTTTGTGCTCTATTATATATTTATTGAAGTACGTCAAATGCATAGACTGCTTTTGGGAAATAACGCTATTAAAATGAATATAGGCCTATGCGGTGATGTATCGTGCACGTAATTGGAGTGAAATGCGTACAGCATTTTTAGTTCAGAATTTGAGGAAACAAAGCAGTTGAGGAAGAGAGACATATATTGGTTTCCATTAAAATTATCTTAAACTAGTGGCGTATGTGGATTTTGATCGGCTTTATGTGATTGAAGGCAGAGGTCAAAGAAAAACTTTCGTAAACGCCATGCTTAACCTTTGTATTCCTTAAAGGTGGGGAATTTATCAAGCTGAGAAATGTGTAGCTTCTTAAGAACAAATCGGTTATATTGAATTAATGCTATTGAGGACATGAAATATGCGAGATTTTGAGTTTTACATGGAAGTGATTGTGAAGATTACTGTCTTCTGGAATGTGATGCCGTGTAGTCTGGTGTATATATATCGACTTTTCGAATTTCGTCTGAAAGTTAAGTATACCCGATTGAAAGGGGCTAACAAAGGTGGGATTTAAAGTACTGACCCTCTGTGTGTGAAATTAATTTTCCACTGCACATTCGGGATATTTAGAACAGTGTGTCATTTGATGGTCGGCTATGTCGGATGTGGCCAGGACAACGTAGTCTGTGTATCGACTCTCTATGGACTGGACGGTCCAGGGATCTATTCCCGGTGGGGGCGAGTTTTTCTCACACGTCCAGACCGGACCTAGGGCCAGCTTCCTATACAATGGATACCAGGTCTCTTTACCGGGGGTAAATGGGCGTGGCTTGGCGTTGACCATCCACCCCATCTGGTGTCGAGGTTAAAGAAAGAGTAGAGCTATACCTCCCCTCCACGTCTGGGCCTTCATGGCCTGTTCTAGGGTGAACTTCCCCTAGGTCGGATGTGATTTTGAAAGACAATAAAACATATTAATGAGCACTCTAAGACTAAGATGCACATGATTGTGAAAAAATACTTTATGGAAAAAAAAGTACAGTGAAACCTGCCTATAACGGAACCGCAAGGGACCGAAATTTTTTCCGTTGCTGGCAGGTTCCGTTTCACACACGTATTTGAAGTCTGGATCTTCGAGACTGTAAATGCTTTCCGCTAAAGACAGGTTTCCGTTACGCCCAGGTTCCTTGTAAGAGAGGCTTCACTGTATTATTCCGCTTAGAGTGGGAGATTATTGTCAGAAGTGGCCTGTAATACATACGCAAATCACAAAAGGTTCAGGATCACACTTTAAAAAGGTTTTGACCGTGGAGTAACGCGTTGTTTGAAGTCGAAGCGTGCAGTTGCTCTTCCCGTAACTTCTATCTCAGTTTGCTGAGGTGGGTGACAATACTAAGGTAGAAGAAATAGAAACACGGGCTTTTGGGCTTTTCAGTGGAATGGAGCGCTTCACTTGAAGTGGCCGAGCATAGTGACGTGACGCAGTGTTGTCGGTTGGTCGAACTAAATCTCAGCTTCTCTTCATGGCTGCCAGATAAATTAAAATCTAATCCAGTAGTTCTTCCTGTATAACGAACTTAATGAAAAACGGGCCCTTTACATTAAACTCCCTTGGGCGTACGATATTGCTTTATCCAGAATCCAAACCGTAGCCCGTACGGCACACTTTTCTTGTTAAGGTAATGTAAATGAATAAAACAGGACATTTTCTCTTTCAGTTCATGCCGTAATTATTAACGCCTATTCTGGCCTCAGGATTTCCTCTAGCTTCCCTCACTGCGTTCTTTTTCTTTTAGGGTATTATTATTATTATTATTCCTTCTCGTAATGTCAGAAACTCCTCTCCTACTTGCAAAAACTCTCCGTGAGCGAGATGTGTTGCGGCTGCTAACCGCGTGTGCAAAGCCACCGATATTTTTAGGAAGCCCGTTACTTCTTTAAAACAGATTTGGCCTTGAACTGGGACATTTTTAAATTAACTTATCTGTGTTCCTTCAGAGTATAGGGGTTTTGCCCCAGTATTTTACATATCTCTTCCTGTAATATTGTTTTCTTTTGTTTGTTTGTTTGTTTTAGTGTTTGTTTTGTGTGTCTGTGCTGTTTTTGTGTTGTATTTGTGTTTTTGTGCTGGCTTTATAATAGACATTTTTACTGTTAAGCCTGCACGTTAATAAATACCAATTGACTGATTGATTATTATTATTATAAAGTTTGCGGAATCTCTGTACATTAATTAGCTGCACGTTTAGAAGTTCTTCAGGGGCTGTACATGAATTTTTTATACAATTCTGTGTTCCAATGACTGGACAGCCCTAGTGGGCTACGGCCTCCTCGTTATCGAGGCTTCGCTGTCACGCGCAGACACACACCACGCTCGGTAGGACTCCTCTGGACGAGTGACCAGCCCGTGGCAGAGACCTCAACCTGACAACACACAACACTCACAAGAGACAGACATCAATGCCCCCGGTGGGATTCGAGCGGACAATTCCAGCAAGCGAACGGCCGCAGACCCACGCCTCAGACAGCGCGGCCACCGGGATCGGTTTTTTTTACCATCTTAATACCCATAGATAAGGCTGTATAAAAAATCTTCATGTGGAATAATGCGAGGGATCACATTTGTTCAGTCGATATTTCCAACTTTCTGTTATTCATTATGTGGAACTGGAATGGCTCGGTCAAAATAGTGACCAGGCTACTGACTGAACGATTCGGTGTTCGATTCCCCGGTGGAGGCAAAATATTTGTTTTCCAAAACGTCAAGATTGGACTTGGGGACCCTCCGTGCCTTCTATTCTGTGGGTAGGCCTATCTGATTTCTTTCCGCGGGAATAAAGAGGCTGGAGCATGAAGTTAACTACTGATATCCATCAAGTGTCCACGTTAAGTATGAGTGGAGGTATGCCTCTAATCCTGCCCTATGCTTTCATGGCGTAAGGCAGAGACAGCTCTAAGTGTTACTTCAGCTTGTTTATTATGCACGTCTGTAAGATACTGTTAATGCTTTTATTGGATTATCTAGCCTTAGCAAACTTGAGACGTGCTTAAAATCTTATGTCAGCAAGTTGTATTTTATCAGTATTCTGTTCTGGTACTGTTCAGCTTTCGCCATTCTACAGACGTGTAGAGAGCGCGCAAGAGTGTCTACTTAGTCAATACCCTTGTAGTAAATACGCAATAATTATGCTGTGAACTCTTTTGGAAGCGGTGTATTCTTTTTCAGATTGTCATATATGTAACTTTTGTTGCTTATAACGTACGCATTACTGATATGTCGTTCACGAAACAGTGATTTATCATAACCTACCGACACACAGTATTAGTGGGGGGAAAAAGAAATTGACCCATCCTCAGTAGACCAACACTTACGCGTGTTGTGTTTGTACGGAAATATAAGGGCCAACAATTTTTTTTTGTGGGCACAACATTGTGACAGAAGGTGTATTTGTAACCCAACTGTCTCGTAACGTGGGAATGTCAGTTTGACGAGTTGTGTGGGTTACTACAAATTGCCGCTGAAATGTGTCACTTTTGATCTTGTTTTTACTCCAACGATACAAAATAGCAGTTTTAAGTTATTTACTCGATTTATATGAAATACAGGTCTTCATATTTTATAATAGTTTATTTATTCAATGCCAGTCACACACAACAGACTTTAAATTTTTTTTGAAGCGACTAGTTTCGGCTCTGGTTTCTAGCCGTCGTCAGACCTTATCAGAGACCAAAGTTTTTCCATCAGAGACCGAAGTTTTTCCTTCGATAACGTCAGAATAAGTTCACTTCTGTGATCTGATATACAAACGGGTAGGTCTTGTATAAAGCTTATAGTTATATTGATTTTTTATAATTATAATTTTGTCAGTGCAAAAAGTGGCTTTTATTGTCAGTAATTAATTTATTAGAGACAAAATGTGGTATATGACAATTCTGTCAATTGATAGGATTATGTAGTTTCACTGGTAGATGAGTGAAATGTGAATAAGGAACATCGGTGGAATGACACCGATATGAGGAAGTCGAAGTAGTCCGGGATAAATGTGTCTTACTGTGAGTTTGTACGTAATAAATCCCACATGGAATAGCCCGGGATCGAGCATCGAGCCCGTATCTGCTATTGACCGTCTGATCGGTGGCAGGGCCTGTTGTTGTGTTAGGTTATTGGGAGTCGATAAAATTTGGCGAATGTTACTGCGACGGAATAGACTCGTCTCTTGGATTACCCATGATTTCAGGCGTCCGCCGCGATGTTGGTGAGATCCATGCTCTTCTAGGATGTTACACGGCGTCGAGTGGTAATCCTTTAGCGACGTTTCGGAACAACGTATCGATCCCGTCTTCAGAAGTTAAGAAATCTTCTTGGACTTACCGTCTTCAGGAGTCAAGAGTCTTCTTGGACAAGTCTTCTTGTACTTCTTGACCCTTGAAGACGGGACCAATACGTTGTCCCGAAACGTCGGTAAAGGATGACCACTTGACGCTTGGAGTTCCGGTGCGATTGTTAACGAATAATGAGTTCGGACGAATTCAGAATTTGTTTTGGCCTGTCTGAGGCAATGGTCCGGGATTTGCCTCAGTGGAGTGGAATAAATCACCAGGAATCACAGTCCGGCAAGCTGGTCTTCGAGTTTGTTTCAAACATGGGACCTACCGATAAAAAGCAGGTCCGTGTCGGTTTCTAGATGCGTACAGTTATATGGCGGTCTGGTGTTTTGTCTATTCGTTTGATGCATTTCTCAGCCTGATATCGTACAGATTCTATGATTTGTAACTAAGGAAATTTATTGGAAGCTCTTATAGCTTTGCCGTTAACGTTATTGCAGTCGCTGTTCGAAAGCGCAAGAGGCGGCCGCCGAGTCGGTAGTGGTAAGCGAGTTTGCAAGAAGTGACAAAGGATATGAGTCGGATAAAATAATGCGCGTCAATACAGAGGTGAAACATTGTACGACCTAAACCTGTACTTACATTTGGAGTGAATGTTGTGTTACTGTCAAAGAATGATAGAAATATGCTGCGCATTTTTGCAAGAAGAATATTAAGAATGAGTTATGCTCCTAGCAACGTGGATGGTTTATGGAGAACAAGAAATAGTATTGAACTTCATACGCTCTGCGATGAATTGGACATAGTCAAAGTGATGCAATTAGGAAGACTGAGGTGGCTGGGACACCTCTTTAGAATGCAAGAACTTGATCCTTGCAGAAGGCTAACTCTACGTAAACCAGAAGTCACTCGACGTGTTGAAAAACCCAGGTTTGAGGTGGCGTGAGTCAGTTGAGGAAGATCTAAAGAACGTGGAGTGAAGGAATTGGAGACGCAAGTCGCAGGATCGAGAAGAGTGGAGGACAATTTTGGAAGGGGATAAGGTCCACCAAGGGCTGTAATGCCAGAAGAAGAAGAAGAAGAAGAAGAAGAAGAAGGAGAAGAAGAAGAAGGAGGAGGAGGAGAAGAAGAAGGAGAAGAAGAAGAATAAGAAGGAGAAGAAGAAGAAGAATAAGAAGGAGAAGAAGGAGGACGAGAAGAAGGAGAAGAAGAATAAGAAGGAGAAGGAGGAGAAGGAGAAGAAGAAGGAGAAGAAGAAGAAGAAGAAGGAGAAAAAGAAGGAGGAGAAGAAGAAGAAGAATAAGGAGGAGAAGAAGAAGGGGAGGAGAAGAATAAGAATAAGGAGAAGAGGAAGGAGGAGGAGAAGAAGAAGAAGGAGGAGGAGAAGAAGAAGAAGAATAAGAAGGAGAAGAAGAAGGAGAAGGAGGAGGAGGAGGAGAAGAAGAAGAATAGAAGGAGAACAAGGATAAGGAGGAGGAGAAGGAGGAGGAGAAGGAGAAGAAACAAGGAGAAGAAGGAGAAGAAGAATAAGGAGAAGAAGGAGAAGGAGGAGGAGGAGGAGGAGAAGAAGAAGAAGGAGGAGGAGGAGGAGGAGGAGGAGGAGGAGAAGGGGAAGGAGAAGGAGGAGGAGAAGAAGGAGGAGAAGGAGGAGAAGGAGAAGGAAGAGGAGGAGAAGAAGAAGAAGGAGAAGAAGAAGAAGAAGAAGAAGAAGAAGAAGAAGAGAATAAAAAGGAGGATCACTGAGCCAGTCGCACTGACCCATTATCGTAAGACATTTAGTGTGTCTCGCAACCATGGAGTTCGAATCCAACGTAAGGAATTGTTAGTGTTTGACATTTTTGGCGCTTTCTTAAAGAATACATGCAGAAATCAGCTCCGCAGTTTTTCAATATAAGAGCAGTTTAAAATTCAGTTCGCGAAGGAGCTTGAGGGCCACTTAAAAGAGCAAAATACCTGCTGGAGGGCGGTAGAAACGGGTGTGAAGGTAATATTAACATTGCTATAACAGAAATAGGTCCTTAGGGTGGACAGCATTCGAAGAGGTTAGGATAAAGGGTTCAACGCTGCAGTTTTGTGAAAACGGTGATGGGTGCATACGACTAAGGAATTTATTTTTCAGCTGAGCAACTACTGTGCCGTCGAAATTTATGCGAGAGATGCGTTTCTGAAGACCTCACATATGTCGACACTCGCGTAATTCAAGACTAAATTTTCCATAGGAATAAATGTGAAGTGGGGGAGATGCGTTCTCGAATCGCATAAATCAACAGCTATTGTAGTGTAGTTTTTTCTTTAAAACGTACTTTTTAGCGCTGTATGTATAAACAAACAATAGGAGTTAATTTAATGACCATTAACATATTGCATTGCCTGATAAAACAAAGTTTCATTCCCAACACATTGAAGGAACAGGGGACGCAGCAGGCACCTTATTAGGACGCCGTGTCTCCCTACTTGGTGATGAGGGCTGAGTCGATTGGAAACTTTTTTTTTGGATTTGCATTATTTCGAATTTTCCCGTAAAATGAAACTGTTAGTATTCTTTAATATCCCACTATTTCTGTTTCACCTAAAACGCGATAGTACTCTACTACTACGGTATAAACCGGTTATAACGAAATCGATTTATACGGCAACTCGCCTATACAGTCAGATATTCTGTGGTACAAATTAATTCGTCACTGTTAACCCTTTAAAGACGAAGCCTATCTGTTTTATATAAGGACTCAGTGCGTACCGCGCTGTAAACACTCTCCACTTCGGTTATAAAAACCAATCTCTTAATATTTTATAAGGCAAAAGTTTCTGTTTGTTCTGAGATCCGTACAAAACACATAAACGCAATGTGGGCACCACGTAGAATTTTTTAATGTTAAACCTAGTGGTACGTAAAGTTACCGCTACGCTTTAAATGGTTAACCATAACATTATACTCGTCGGTTGTAACAACACTTGTTTATAACGACACAAAATATTCTATCCCTTTCATGACGTTATAACTGAGTTCGACTGTATTTCAATAAATGCCATGTACCACTATTTATGGCGTCCTACGTTAGGTACACTCATTAGCAATCTAAATGCTTTCTCTTCCATTTTCTTCCACACCTTCATAAAATGAAGCCGATGTACTTCTGGTTTAAATTCTGACTTAGAATTATGAACTTGCGGCCTGGTTACTATGCACAGCGTCGCAGAGGGAGTTAATACAAGTCACGAATTGAAGCCAACAATTACAGTCTACAAATTGCTTTGTTCCCTGTTGATTAAACAGCTTCCTCTTGGACGCTTCTCGATGTTGGGCCTTGGCGTGAATATTAAGGTTCTGACCGAATACACTTAGTTTCTCCAGGAAATGGGGCACGTGTTAGGTATTATTCACATGGCGAGCAGAACCCGCAATCAGCGTGTCCAATACGAAGCTCATTAACGTTGTAAAGCCTAGCGGTAACTTTACGTACCACCAGGTTTAACATTAAAAAATTCTACGTGGTGCCCACATTGCGTTTATGTGTTTTGTACGGATCTCAGAACAAACAGCAACTTTTGCCTTATAAAACATTAAGAGATTGGTTTTTATAACCGAAGTGGAGAGTGTTTACAGCGCGGTACGCACTGAGTCCTTATATAAAACAGATACGCTTCGTCTTTAACCTTTTAAAGCCTAGCGGTAACTTTACGTACCACCAGGTTTAACATTAAAAAATTCTACATGGTGCCCACATTGCGTTTATGTGTTTTGTACGGATCTCAGAACAAACAGCAACTTTTGCCTTATAAAACATTAAGAGACTGGTTTTTATAACCGAAGTGGAGAGTGTTTACAGCGCGGTACGGACTGAGTTATATAAAACAGATACGCTTCGTCTTTAAAGGGTTAAATATTGTGATTGGGGTTCGACCAGTCATGTACAGGAAGTTCACAGTCGTTACAGACCCTACACCAGTTGCACGAAATGAAAGCATGCTGATATTAGAATAGCTGTCTGTTTGTTTGCAGGCTTAGTGACAAACTGTTCTACTGGATACATGAAGTTTTGTGTAGTGGTATACGTTAGAGCTTGCTGAGCGAGTTTTTAGTTTATGTTGGTCACAGTAGTAGAACTTCGCATAAATTGCACGTTGCATTTGCTCAGTTTTCCCTAATGTAGCCGTGTAGGACTGTCAGTAGAAATATAATGTCTTCCATGTTACTTTTTTTTCTCTACTTATGTACAGCATTTCTCACACATTCTCTGTAGTTCCTCCGCTTTTTACCTTATTCTTAACCTAACTTCGCAGTCGAGTAGGCAAGATACTTCTTTGTTCCCGAATTATCAAATTCAGTCTTGAACCAAAGGACAGTTGTCATGACAAGTTTTAGTTAGTTCGTTCAGAAACTCCACTGCCAATATTCTGATATTGCCAATCTCAGTGGCCGCGCGGTCTAAGGCGTCGGTCTGCGGCCGAGCGCTTGCTGAGATCGTGGGTTCGAATCCCACCCGGGGCATGGATTTTTTTTTCTCTTGTACAGTGTTTGTGTTGTCAGGTAGAGAGTGTCTGCGACGGGTCGATCCCTCTTCCAGAGGAGTCCTACCGACTGTGGCGTGTTTCTGAGTGTGATCAAGTGAAAATAAACAAGCTGGACACTTACTGTGAGTAGGCAGAAGAGGGAAGGACGACTGTATTCTGATATTACCTTGAAAAGAAAGGTAATGACAGTCTTCTCCCAGAATCTTTAAAAGTTCGACGGTGTATGAACTGTTGCAGTTCAAAGAGTATTCTTAAATAAAGTAAGGCACGGTTTTTTTTATCTTATTCTGAAGGTGTGGGTTTCGAATCCAAAATAGATGACTGGATAATCTGTACAAGTTTTGTCATGAATTTAATGTGTTCCATGTCCGTGCACTATATTATACAAAAACACTGATCACCAACAAAATGCACAAAGAGAGTTTTGTCATCAATTGTAACACACTCCTACATGTTTCGACCCTGCTGGGTCATCGTCAGGGAGAACTTTTTTGTTATCTTTACACTAAGGTTGCACTTTATAGTTGAGTGAGAATGTGCTGATGACTGTGTACTGCGTTGTTTTTGGAGGCGTGAACTCTCTGTGGTCCCGGCCTGCAGTACATAGTCAACAGCACATTCTCTCTCAACTATAAAGTGCAACCTTAGTGTAAAGATAACAAAAAAGTTCTCCCTGAAGATGACCCAGCTGGGTCGAAACATGTATGAGTGTTACGACGATAAAACTCTCTTTGTGCATTTGTTGGTGATTAGAGTTTTTTATAAGTTTTTTCATATTTTCTCAATCCCTTCGTAATAAATTTATAAAATAGACCACTATAACGACTTCTGTAACATATCTCAACTACTCGACGACTTTTGAAACTGAAAAAAGTGTTATAATTCCAACAAACACAACTTTTAAGCCCCTTCAGCAAAGAGGTTTTGAATATTTCAAAGTTCGGCTGCCAGTGGACCCAGAACACTACACTAATCCTCGATGCTACTGCTTCCAATACCTGCACATAAATTCTAAATAACAGGTTTCATGTGACGTGTGAACATATCAAAACGTAATTCCTGCTCTATAACCAGCAATCAAAACCTTCATATACACACAGGATCGGGAAGCTGGTTTTAGGCATATCAATACCTGCCCTGTGTTAAAGTGTTTTTGTTGTTTTTCCTATCCTAAAATTACGGAATGCTGTATTACATTTACAAATACACCACATTGTTACTCTTTAAGTTAAGAGCAACTTTTTACCTTTTAAAAGTGACGAAGTTTCATTAAATAACGTAGAAGGTGATCTATTCAAGTCTTTAGGCTGTTAACGCCGTGACGACTGGTAAATTTTTACCGACGTTTAGGAGGAGCGTGGTGTTTGGAAGCTGTCGAGGAAGACTTTTTCTGTACTGATTGACCGTGAGGATGGACACAGTACGCTCTTACGAAATGTCTGTAACTATTTGCCATTCGACGCGGTGTCGTCAGTACCATTGTGGGACAACCAGATATTGTGGCCTTACTTAGCCTTTTAAAGCCTAGCGGTAACTTTACGTACCACCAGGTTTAACATTAAAAAATTCTACGTGGTGCCCACATTGCGTTTATGTGTTTTGTACGGATCTCAGAACAAACAGCAACTTTTGCTTTATAAAATATTAAGAGACTGGTTTTTATAACCGAAGTGGAGAGCGTTTACAGCGCGGTACGCACTGAGTCCTTATATAAAACAGACACGCTTCGTCTTTAAAGGGTTAATTCGGAATTACAATTGCACATTTCATTCATCCGGCAGTCTGTCTTACGATATGTCCATAGCTTCATCCAAAGCGAGTTCTCCATGTAGTCCGACATAGTGCTTTTCCTTTCAGATTCCAGTATCCTCCTTTTTCCTTAATCATCCAGTATCTGTTTACGTCTTCTTCCTCGTCTTCCCGGTACTCTTATCCTTCCCTCTCCCTTTTCTTCAAAAACATATTCGAGGGCACTTTCTACGCAAGATGTGACCAATCCAGTTAGCCTTCCTTCTTACTGTGTGTAGGATATTCCACTCCTATTTGACTCTTTATAGTACATATTCATTTTGAACCCTTTAAAGTCGAAGCGTATCTGTTTTATATAAGGACTCAGCGCGTACCGCGCTGTAAACGCTCTCCACTTCGGTTATAAAAACCAATCTCTTAATGTTTTGTAAGGCAAAAGTTGCTGTTTGTTCTGAGATCCGTACAAAACACATAAACGCAATGTGGGCACCACGTAGAATTTTTTAATGTTAAACCTGGTCGTATGTAAAGTTACCGCTAGGCTTTAAAAGGTTAATAGATGGGTCCAAGTGATCTTCTCCAGCAGCACATTTGAAAACATTTGCAGGTGTTTCTGATCTACTTTCCAAAGTGTCCAAGTTTCAGCACCATACAAAGCTATGCTCCAAATGTAGCATTTTACTAGTTTCTTCCTTAAATTAAAGTCCAATTTGGTTGTGAAAAGAGTCTTCTCCCTGTTGAATGCTGCTATTGCCGTGGCGATACTAAACTTAATGTCACGCGTGCATCCTGCATCATTTGTTATCATGCTACCCAAATAGTTGAAATATTTCGTATTCTCTGGTTGTTTTTGATCTATCATCATTTGTATTGGAGATAGTTGACTTGTGATTGTCATTACTTTATTTTTTTGCACATTAATTTCCATGCCATAAATGTACATTTATTGGAACACAAAATAAATTATAGAATTTCTTGCCTCGTCTTATAGAACACGAAGAATGTGTGCCATGTGTTGCAAACATGTACAAAGAGTTACGGGAAATGGACGACCTGTCGTGTCTGACACAAACGAAACTTCATTCTTCAACGAACTTGTCCATCAAGGGCAATGCTGTGGAAGTATCGGAGTTAACAGGATTTATTGAATTCTGTAGAGCGAAGTGGGTTTTCTCTTTGCCAGTTGAAGGCAACCCGAAGTGTGCATTGGTGCCTGTAACATATGACTGACTGCTGCCGTGCTAAGTCAAACGTATTCTCTGTTTACATTCACCTGTTGAAAGATACGTGAAGTATACTTTAGCGCTGGTCATTTATGACAGATTGCTGCTGTACGCATCCGGAATTTTTCCTTTCGGGGGAGGGGGCAGACCCTGAGGCTATATTTACTTTGTTTGATTTTAAAAATTATGTTCTAAAAATCGTGTCGTAAGTACAACATAACACTGTTTGCAACTGCATTTATATACATATGAATATAACTACATGTTCCATGACTCAATCACAGTGTCCTATCTTATTGTTTTTTAAATTTTATTAATTTGTTTTTCATAATTCTAATGTACTAGTCATCAGCCGATTTCAGTGGCTGATTTCGGCTGAAGGGTAAATCACGTAAAACTTTTGATATAACATCTACAGAATGTATGTTTTTTAAATTTCCGTTTTGGGGGTTTGGGGGGCTGCAGCCCGGCAGCCCCCCCTTGGGTGCCCCCTGATACTGACACAAACATGCGTATTTTTCTGCACGTACTTATTTTATTTTAATATCGTTCATTCTTTGAACTGATAACTAAAATATTACAGAAGCCAACCAAATGCGCATTTTGTCTCTCATACTTGTATTACGTTAAAACCAAATTAAAAGCTCCAAGTTTTTGCTTTTTTATTTCAATGTTAATGCTTTAATGTAATATAATTTTGAGAGATGAATTGTGTGTTTGGTAGGCTTCTGTAATATTTTAATATTCCATTCCATTTACCTCTTCAAGGAGAAATGATCCTTTACTGCGGGTAACATATAACTGATTGCTGTAGTACTAAGCCCACCATGATGTCTGTTGACCTCACTTCACCCGTTCAGGGACACGTGTAGCATAATATAGGACTGATAACTTATGAGGCACAGTTGCAATGCTAAGGGAGTCATACTTGTTCTCCCGTTACCTCTTGAGGGCTAACTGAAATATAAATTCTGGCTGATAAATTATGTCATTCCTCCGATTCTAACACAGTCGTATTAATTTTATCCGATTCGTGTCTAGGAGATGCCCGTTGTAAAAATCGTCTGCACAACCATACGCAGCGATTTACATTTATCATTCTTCTCGTGGAAATTTGTGTGTCAGTAGCGCAGTAAGACGTGTCAGGATCACATTCGATTGCGTCCCACCTAATTCTGGGTTCCAGCCCTACTGGCCATAATAAAATTCACCAACATAGATATACAGGTTGCAGATCAACTTAGTAAGCTGCAAACAACTTTTCTGTATATTTTGTTTGGGCCCTGCTACATTACGTTACGGGGCGTAACATTTCCAATCTTGCTTGGCGAAGACCTTACCCATCGTCTATGATTTGTATAAAAATAACGTTGTTCAGTGGTTGTGACTACTCCAGTCCATCGGGTAAATCAGGTTAAGCCGTTCGCTTGCCTGTAGGCGAAACCTGAACCCATTTCGAAAATGGGCGCCGGATATAAAACCGGTACTGTATTCAGAATAAATAATTGAAAACGCTTCGGTCCCCTTTGTCAGGAACATTCAGAATGCAGTACAATCGTGTTATTCGACGCTCTGTAACCCACGAATTAAAAAATCTAATTAAATAAACAAAGAAATTTAAGAACTGAATGCGTCTCTACATAAATAGCAGCTAACGATTTCAGCTGTTCTTTAATAAAGGCCTATTTCAACCAGAAAACAGAACTACGCAAATAGGCATATTAAATCCATGTTATTAGTACTATTTCTGTACAGATATGTATATTAACTTCGTTTACGTGACGATTGAAAAGTGGAAACTGAAACTTTCGCTGTCTGGCCGTTGTTGAATTTTCCAACTGTAGAAGTAGCAGAAACTTCACTCACCACGTGTGCTTAGTTCTTCCGGTATCTCGTTACACGATCCACCTACGTCATCTGTTAAACATTATACTTTAAGAAAGGGGCACATGGCGTCACAATTCACGTGCATTCGCTACTTTCTTTTCAGTTATTACGAACATCACAAACTTAGGCACAAGATAAGAGCTCCATGTTTCTGTACAATGTCTCTTCCAAAACCTTTTCGCTCTGATAGGTAGTTGAAGCCACGGTCGAGACGAAAACGCCATGTAAGTTGGCCTTCTTGCAAAGTTGTTCTTGTTTGGGTAGGTTTTGTGGGGAGGGGGAGGGAAATATATTTTTCCCCTGCAACCTAATGTTTATTGTTTGCATCCCGTTCTGCTATACAGTGATGTACTTAAATAGAGGTATTGGTTTCCTAGCTGCTTAATGTTTTATTGTATTATTATTACTATTATTATATGTAAATATAATAATAATAATGATAAATGTTATCTTAGTACGACATGTTTCGACCTGCATAGGCCATCTTTATGTTATTCTAGAATGTAATAAGTTTTTGGTTTGTTTATTGCAGTTACAGGATAGCTGTTGGTGATGTGGCATGTGTAATGGATTGTGTTGCCTGTTCGGTGAATGTTTTGCTAGGTTTGTGTTTTATTTTAACTTGGTGTGACTGTTGTGTAAAAAATGTGATTTTTGTTGGTGATGTGTTAGTCGTTTAAGCGTTGGTAACCAAAAATCCGATTCTTGACACAATACTCGCAGAAAGCCAAAAACAAAGCACAAATATAAGAAAACACCGTGCAGGCAACACAGTCCAGAACACACGCCACATCAGCAACAGCTATCGCATAGTACAATAAAAAACTATTAACTCATTACTTTTTAGAATAACCTAGATATGAACCATGCAGGTCGAAATGTGTTCTAAGAGGTCATCCTTGGTATAATTGTTACAGTTCCTTCTAATAATACAATAAAAATATTATTGTGCACGTAAGAAAATAGTGCCTGTGCTTAGGTACCTCAACGTGTTTCTACATTGGAACCCTTTAAAGACGAAAAATGTGTGTTTTATATAAGGACTCAGTGCGTACCGCGCTGTAAACACTCTCCACTTCGGTTATAAAAACCAGTCTCTTAATGTTTTATAAGGCAAAAGTTGCTGTTTGTTCTGAGATCCATACAAAACACATAAACGCAATGTGGGCACCACGTAGAATTTTTTAATGTTAAACCTGGCGGTACGTAAAGTTACCGCTAGGCTTTAAAAGGTTAATAAAGCACTGCAATATCGAATTTAACCTTTTAAAGCCTAGCGGTGTCTTTAAATACGACCGGGTTTAACACGAAAAAGTTCTACGTGGTGTCCACATTGCGTTTATGTGTTTTGTACGGATCTCAGAACAAACAGCAACTTTTGCCTTATAAAACGTTAAGAGATTGGTTTTTATAACCGAAGTGGAGAGTGTTTACAGCGCGGTATGCATTGAGTCCTTATATAAAACAGATAGGCTTCGTCTTTAAAGGGTTAATGAATGTACCTTAATGGTTCTCGGCTTACTACATGCCGACAGATAGGCTGACTTACTGCTCAGGCAGGATATAATATCCATATTTTTCAATTTGTCATTGTGAACGTACCAAAACGCAGATATTAGTTTCGCAAGACCGCCATATTATAATTTCCATATTGGTAAAATATTTACTTAACATAGATTAGTCACATGTCTGCCAAGGAAACAACTAAATTTGTGTGTTGATATAGAGCATAAATTTTACCTGCAAATCAGTTGTTACCACTGATTATATTGACCCTTTCAAACCCAGTCGTTTCTTTATGTATCGCCAGCTGTAGCACTCAAAATGTTACGGTCTACCCACACAGTTTAAGGATGTCTTTTGTATAGTCCTCAGCAATACAGCAGTTCTTTCCCTGTACGGCAGTAAGTGGCTGGTTTTATAGCAGAAAGGAGTCTGTTTACTGTGCGGTAGAAACTAAACCTTTAAATATAGTTCATATTTATCTTATTCCTTATTTAAGCTCTTTGTCACTCATCCAAAGGCGACTGCACGTGTAGGGAGTGTTATTAGTTTTGACGTTTGATATCCCCGTCGGCGTATGCTATCAATTTGCCACATAAAAATCAGTCAACAGCCAACTGTTTTATCCTTTCTGTATTTGGAGGTCGAGCGACAAGTTTCGGCCTATACTAGGCCATCACCAGGCTCCTTTTTTACAAAAACATGAGTATAAAAACTCTACATGCTATAAAAGAGGGAAGACCTTCTCTTTTACAATATGTTTAATAAAATATAGATTTTTATATGCATTACACAAAGTAGATAAAAGAGGCGAAGTTAATAAAATATAAAATATATGTGTAAAATTATGCAGCTGCGTAAGATAAAGGATAGAAATGTCGTCGACCACAAGACGAGAGTTGATATAACAATTGGTTTCTTATTCACTGTTCCCATCTATGTTGTACTTGGGGGTTTCGTCTATACATGTGTCGTGTATGCAGAGCGTGGAGTGCTTATCAAGTTCCAAGGACTTTTTGGACTTCGAGTGTTTTGGTTTTTAGTTTATAAAACTTTTTTGATGGAGACCGTACGTGTTCCGGATAGCATTGGTGTTTTGTCCCTTGTTCGTCCGTGTAGCAGATACACGTCTGTGTTGAGTGTACGGTTCTGCTGGTGAACTCTGTGCTATGTTGCGTTGCTCTCGTGGTTAATGGTTTGAACAGTGAATAAGAAATCATCTATTATACCAACTCTCTTCTTATGGTCGACGACGTTTCTGTTCTTTATCTTGCACACCTGCATGCTTTTTACACATATACTTTATTAGCTTCGCCTTTTTCATCTACCTTGTGTAATGCATATACAAATCTGTATATTTTTTAAACATATTGTAAAAGAGAAGGCCTTCCCTCTTTATAGCATATAGAGTTTTTACACTCATGTTTTTGTAAAAAAGGAGCCTGGTGATGGCCTAGTATAGGCCGAAACTTGTCGCTCGACCTCCTAATAAAGAAAGGATAAAACAGTTGGCTGTTGACTGATTTTTATATAGTAGAGACTGTCGTTAGGTTTCTTGTATTTGAACGCCGGTACCTTGTCTAGAATATAGCATGCAGCCGGAAGGGTCTGATACCGCCCAATTGGATCAAGTTTTTCGTGGTTTTCCTCGGTTCTAAATCAAATTTTGAGTTGGTACACGACATCCACGTTACACCGTAGGCTTCTCATACAGCCCTCATAAAATCAACTTTAATTTTTTTTTCCCAAGATGCAACCTTCCAGACGTAATCAAAATTTCTTAATAATTCTGGGGGGGCGCCCCCCGGGGCGGAAGCCGGCGAAAGGCGCTGTTCTTTTCCTTTGCTTCATACCCTCAACAGGCCCCTTCTCTTCACCCTACCTTCTTTACTTCCCAAAGCTTTACTTTGTTCCCAGCCTACCGTTACCGTAAGGACGAGCGGGCACTGCCTGGGAAACTTCAGAGCAGTAAGTTTGTCGTCCCTTTCCCAGCAATAATAAACTGCCTCTCATTGCACCCTCCTCACTCCTGCTGTCTTCTCTCATATGTGAGTCTTAACTATGCTGTTATTGTTTAAAAGGCTATTTTGTCATGAGAGTCTAAGGAAGTTTCTAGCAACCATTCCCACTAGACGTTAGAATGTTACTACAGTGGTTCCTCGGTAATCCGGACTCTGTTAATCCGGATCCCCGGTTGTTCGGACAACTTTGGGCCAAATACAGCTCAGTATTTAGCACTGAAATTATTATTGGAATATGTTATTATTACTATTATGTAACCTTAGGTAAAGCATTTGCGCATTTGGAGTTTTATGTTAGCATTGAGTAATGATTTTTGCATGTTACCTCTACCATGGATTCTCCTTCGTTATTCCGGATTCGCGGGTAATTTCGGACCACTCCTCCCCCCATATAATCCGGATGACCGAGAGATTAGTCTGTTTATACTAATCAGTGTTAGTTTTGTATAATTCTTTTGTGGTTAAATTTCAACTACTTTAACCCAAAAATTTGCAGTTTTATCAGGTTACTTTCAGGTACAGGAGCGTCATGTTTTTTGGTTTGTGTGTTACTTATATGTGCTCGTAACAGTGAACATTTCATTCGCTCATCTTGTGGGGAGAACACGGATTCGGGGAGTTTCGGAAGAAGTTGCCTAGGAGAAGATTAAGAACTACGGAAGAGAAGAAATAGGAGGCTGGAAAACGCTGCATGAACAAGTGATGCGCTACTTCTGCTCCTCGCCTGATTCTGTAATAATGATGACATCAAAAAGGAAGAGATGGCGGTGTAGGTAGCAAGCATGGGTGGGAGAGTATTGTGTACGAAAGTATAGCTAAACAAGTACGAGTTGTTATGCGATTACGCTGCTGCGCGTTTTGAAAATCCTGTTGGGAAATTTATTCTGTGTTTATTGCTTTCCTGAATCATCGAACGTCATTGCCGAGTGGATAGCATTGCTGATTCATTAACCCTTTAAAGACGGAACGTAATCTGTTTTATATAAGGACTCAGTGCGTACCGCGCTGTAAACACTCTCCACTTCGGTTATAAAAACCAATCTCTTAATGTTTTATAAGGCAAAAGTTGCTGTTTGTTCTGAGATCCGTACAAAACACATATACGCAATGTGGGCACCACGTAGAATTTTTTAATGTTAAACCTGCTGATATGTGAAATTACCGCTAGGCTTTAAAAGGTTAAGACGATGTTCGTTCTTTGGGTCTCCGCACCTTGTAATAAGGTTTATTTTGACGTTTCGAAGAAAGGTACTGCCTCCATCTTCAGGGTGACAGTCTGTTTTAAATGGATCGAACTGGGGACAAAAATGATGCATATAGTAAAAAAGTTTTGAAAATTTATACAGAGATTATTTCTTGAAAAGAATTTTTTGCGTTTATGTTGTCCAATCCTTGCATTTTTTAGACAAATATTTAATTTATTACATAAACTACATGCAAATTATTATTCACATGTGTCTGTTAAACACGTGGCCCCGACGTGTTTCATTACAAGCGTACCAGCTTCAGGGAGCAGAATATTCCAGTTTCAAACCAGTGCAATTGATTTTAAAGCCGCATATCGCGATCGCTGGAGATGGTACGCTTCTACCGAAACATGTAGGGGCTACGTGTTTTAACAGTCATATGTAACTACTAACGTGCGCTTAATTGATATGATAAATTCAATACATTAAAGAATTTTATAATTTTCGAGATACTAGTTTAGAAAATAAACTGAAATTACGGCGTTTACAAAAATATTCTAATGTGACAAAAGAGTGGAATTTGCTTTCTTTATGAACATGAGTTGTGAGGTTTACTGTGTTACAGATGCATTTGTTGTAGATGTAAATTTTTTACTATGATAACAAGTCACCATGCCGTGCAGACGTGTGGGATGGGAGGACACCTTGCCGTTTCCTTCATCTCGGCAATAAATGAAGGCGAGTGGTGACTCGACGCGCCGGCACGTTATATCACTAGGTTATCTGTCGATTGGTCGCGGAGATAGGATGGACGCTGGGATGAAGAGAAATTTCCCGTCTTACCAGGAATCGAACAATGGTTAGAGGGTTTTTTCGATTTTGATGGACGATATGTCTAGATTACTTTATTAAGCCTGCTAATAGACGAAACTTATGCGCTCAGTTAGTAATGAATATTTTGAGACATACAACATGGAGTACTTTGGAGCCCTTAAAGTGCCCTTTCAAGCCCTTTCAAAGTCTGTTTTATTGTTCTTAATTACCAGGGCGATGAAGTAAAGAAGGATGCAATAAACCGGAACATGTGACAAGTACAGGGAACAAGAGTATTGCCTGCGAGGTTTTGATGATGACACCTGGAAATGAGAGACCACTTGGAAGACCTAGGCTTAGATGGAAGAATATTAAAGTAGATTTTATAAACTAACAAGTGAGGGCTTGGCATAGATTCAGGTAGCTCGGAATGAGAAGAATTGGAGGGATGTTTTAAACATGGTAATGTACCTTTAATTTTCATTGCGGGAAATTTCTTGACTAGATGAGGAAATATTAGATTTTTAAGACCATGGAGTTAGTTCATTGCTAGGTATTCGATTTAAAAATAAATATTTTGTACAGTGAAAACATTCTCGTTATTAACTTTGAAAGAAGAGTGTCGCATTTAAATTCACGTATGGTTCAGGCGTGTTTTGAAAAGATTAAATTGACTGTGGTTATTCTGAAATCCTGTCACATAGTTCCGTTGTTCCTTCAAGTTAGCCAAAGCTTCTAATCTATTACAAACTTTCCTGTGTTACTAACGTTATATTGAAGGGTTTAACTGAACGGAACTCGTCAGTTTTCTGCATCCTCCCCGTTCCAACCTCTCTTTGTCAATATCCGTTTGCTGTCTCTCGACCATCTTTGTTTTAATCGCAGGCACCATCGAAGGCAGCGTCACTGGAAGGTACATTACAACAAATATCACCTTCAAAATGCCAATATTGAGTTACATAGTGCATACAATTTGCCGGTGAATTGATTTACATTCTGAACGTCATTATGTTAACAAGCGTATGCAGGTCTAATATTTAACCCTTTAAAGACGAAGCGTATCTGTTTTATATAAGGACTCGTTGCGTACCGCGCTGTAAACACTCTACACTTCGGTTATAAAAACCAGTCTCTTAATGTTTTATAAGGCAAAAGCTGCTGTTTGTTCTGAGATCCGTACAAAACACATAAACGCAATGTGGGCACCACGTAGAATTTTTTAATGTTAAACCTGGTGGTATGTAAAGTTACCGCTAGACTTTAAAAGGTTAATGTGCTGTATGTATGACACCAGAAGCTGCCAGCGGAACCTGTTGTGTTCGTTGCAGCTGTGATGCTTTTATTCAGCTTATTCTGACATAACTCGATAGTGCGTTAACAAGGATTTCAGACCTGAACACATAAAGCTTACATGAATATTACATTGCTACCGTGTTCTACAGGCTTAATAATAATAATAATAATAATAATAATGATAATAATAATAATGATAATAATAAATTTCACCCTATAACCTGCCATGAAGGCACAGAGGGGAGTAGTTGTATAGCTTTTACTCTTTCTTTAACCTCAGCGCTATATAAGTTGGGTGATTAACTTGACACCACGGGCGATGTACTCCCGGCACTAACCAGTAAACATTGTATAGAAGGCTGGGTGGGCCCCAGGGCCTGTCCGGACAGGTACGGGAGAATTAATAATAATACTCAATCAATCAATCAATCAATCAATCAATCGGTATTTATTAACGTGCAAGCTTAACAGCAAAGATGCCTATTATAAAGCCAGCACGAAAAAACACACAAAATACAAAAACAGCACAAATACACAAACACTAAACAAACAAACAGAAAAGGTAATCAAAAGAATTAAATAGATATGTAAAATCACTGGGGCAAAAACCCCTGCACTCAGAAGAAATACAAATAAGTTAATGTAAGAAATGTGAGAAATGTTCAGTTTCAGCACAAAAACTGCTTTAAAGAAGTAATGGGCTTCCTAAAGATATCGACGTCTTTGCACAAGCGGTTTGCAGCCGTAACACATCGCGCTGTCGGAGAGTTTGTACACGTAGCAGTGAACAGAGAGGAGTTTCTGACATTGCGAGAAGGAACACGTATGGCAGTGGTGTCCAAGAGAGAGGGGCAGCATTTTAGGCCTGAATAAACAGAGACAAGGAATAGCGGATCCAAATGAAGCCTTCTATCATGCAGGGTATGAAGCTTCAGAGATTCAAGAAAGTCCTCATAAGTAACTTGGTTGTGAGTAGAGAAACGATATTGACACAGAGCAACGAACTTCCGCTGGATGCGTTCAAGTTTTTTAGCATCAGTTGCCGTTATAGAGTTCCATACTGTTGAGGCATACTCAAGTTTGGGTCGAACTGGTGTTAGATACAAAATAAGTAAGCTATCAAGGGTAGAAAAGGAATAGGTTATGGTTCGTATTAGGCCCAGCGTTTTTATAGATTGGGAGAAAATATAGTCAACATGCGCATGGAAATGTAATTTAGAATCAAGTAGTATCCCAAGGTCTTTTATAGTGTCAGTACGGGTTACAGACGAGTCACAGATTTTATAATTGTAATACAGAACATTAGTTTTTCTAGTGAAGCCAGTAACCCTAGTTTTGCCTACGTTTAATTTCATGCAGTTAGCAGAAACCCAACTTTGTATGCGATTTATGTCAGATTGCAGGAGAATGCAATCGTCAGCGGAATTTATTGCACGAAAGATTTTGAAATTGTCAGCAAATAACAAGAAGTTAGAATACTCAATTTCGGTACAAAGGTCGTTGATGAATATATTAAAAAGCAAAGGGCCTAGAACGGATCCTTGAGGCACCCCTGAAAGAATTTCGAAAGGTAACGAAGAGGTATCTGAAACGCGTACAGATGATTGCCGTTTAGTCAGGTAACTGCGAAACCAGTTTACATAACCATCAGAAAGCCCGTACGCGCAAAGTTTGTTGAGTAAAGCAGGATGCGGAACAAGGTCAAATGCACTGCTGAGGTCGAAATAGATAGAATCAACCTGGCGTTGGGAGCTGACTAAAGGAGAAATAAAATCAAGATAAGTTACTAGATTAGTTGTAGTAGATTTATGTTTTAAAAACCCGTGCTGGTTGGGATGTAGCTTGTGAGTAAAATAATGTGACATGTGATCGTGTACGGCAAATTCAAAAACCTTGGAAAAGTTATTTAAAAGGGAAATCGGTCTGTAATTACTTACGAGGGAAGCGTTTCCCTTTTTAAAGATGGGCGCTATGATCGCTAGTTTCCACTGCGCTGGAAAGTGTTCATGTGACAAGCTAAGATTAAAAATATATTTAAGTAGCGGTGCGAATATTGTGGAACAGCCCTTTATGATGAAACTAGGTATACCGTCAGGTCCGACAGACTTTGAAGGTCTAAGGCGTTTAATAGCCCTTAAAATGTCTAATTCATTAATGGGGGGCAAATTCAAAAAATCACTGGACAATGAACGGGAATAGGGGCCAGCCGGTGTAGTATTATTGTAAACGGATTGGAAGTGTTTAGCAAAAGCTTCGGCTACCCCAATGGGACCAACTGCATTGGCGCCGTTTATGTCAAGACGAAAAGCGTGTGAACTGTGTTTCCTAAAAGAGGATACGTACTTCCAAAATTTGGAAGGTTGAGTTTTTAGGTCATCGTCTATGCTCTTATACCAGTTAAGTCTGTCGGTTTTAATTGTAGTTTTGACAAGCTTCCGGAAATGAGAAAATTTATTATAATGATATTCGTTTTTGCTTTTCCTGTATCGTCTATAAAAGTAATCCTTTTTCCGAATGTAATAGATTAAGGTGCGAGAAAACCAGTGAGGAAATTTGGAATTTCTACTGAGACCCTGGGGGATTGCTAAATCCATAGCTTGGAGGATAACATTGGTAAAGCTGTCGACTGCACCTTCTACTGTGTTGTTACTGTACACACACGGCCAGTCATAGTTGAAAAGAAAACGAAACAACAGGCTATAATCACCTGATGCATATTTGCGGTAGGAGTGCGCATAAGACGTGGAGCTATGTAAATCTAAAGGAATCTCAATGACAATGGGCGGATGATAGGCATCAGGCTTGACAACACCTTCGTCAGCAAAGAATGTGCCTACAGGATCAAAATTAGTGAAAACTGGGTCAAGAGAGCTATCAGTCAACAAGCGCTGAGTTAAACCCAAGAGGGAGGTTGAGGTGTACATTACGTCACCCTTCAATTTGGAATAAAAATAACAATTTGATAGAGGCAAACCTCTCTCCCAGTCGAAATTAGGAACATTAAAATCCCCAATCAAAAGTACATAATGGTTTCTAGTATCAAGGGTTTCCTCCAATGAACAAAAATATTTAGACATAATTCAGGTTTAATATCAGGGGGAAAATAATGATTGCCAATCAGCAGACTACGGCCTATTTGGGTGGAGATTTCGACCCAGACACATTCCTCATAAAACTGCAGATCATATCTACGTTTAACGGAACGTGCTGTAGACGAAACAGCTGTTAGGGCACCACCACCTCTAGATTTAGTACTATTGACCCTATCAGAACGGAAAATAGTATAGGAGTCAGGCAATAGTTTGTGGTCAAAACACATGTCATATAACCATGTCTCAGTTAAACAAATAATTTGGAAATCCATGGAGGACACATTATCAAACAGTTCAGTTTTTTTGGTCCTAAGACCTCTGACATTTTGATAGAATATTTGTAAGCCAATTTTAGATTTATTATCAATCATGGAAAAATCACGCATGTTATCACCACGGTAGCTAGCCATTAGGTATGTGGTGTAGCACCTCCCCCGTGGGCCTCATCTGTTAGTACAACCAGATCAGATGTAGGGGCTGCCTCATTACTAGCTGCACCAGGTGATGGGGGCCTACATGAGGCATGTGCATTCGGATTAAAAATTTGATCGGGATTGAGACGACCATAAAATGGTGCAATTAAGCACCCTTCAGGCCACACTCCTGTGTTGTGGATAAGAGGAAAGTCATCCTCTGTAACTGAAATGTGGAACGATGCGTATGAATTATATCTGGTTTTGAGTTTAGTACAGACAACCAGAGAGAGCTTCAGTTGCTCCTTTAGAGAGTTCTCAATGTCACTCGCGGAGACTTCTGGGGAGAAACGCGAGACAAACAGAGCTTTTGTTTTGGGCCTTTTTGAAACTACAGGAAGGGAGGACGAAATTCGAACTCCGTACATAGGTGTCCTGAGGTTTCTCCCTGTTTTGTTGCTTTCACTAATATTCACTACACGAACACCAACACGTTTCTTCTTAGTCACTGTTGTAAAGCCGTCGTCGGTGGGGTTCCCGGATGATGCAGTTGATCCAGCGGAGTCACTTTTAGCTGTGGGGTGGACATCAGTCCCTGCATTTGTGTCCGCAGGTTTCTGGTTGGAAACAATTGGAGTTTTGGAGCTCTTGGATGCAGTTGTACTCTTTGTCTGCAGACGTTGATTACACGCTACAGCGTCCTTGTAGGACATAGCTGCTGGTTTGGCGGACGAGGTCCCAGCTGCTCCAAACGTATAGCACGACTTTGCGGAGAGGAGATCTTGTAGTTCACACATTTGCTGTTTCAGAACAGCGTTGTCGGTCTTGAGCTGGGAAACCTCGGCAGTTAGGATTGTGACCATGGCCAGAAGTTTCTCGACCAAACCAATAGCGGTCTGCCCATTGAGTCACACCATTTCAATTTGGACACTGAGTGACTCAGTGCCAGTAATTTCAGGCAGGTTTAATTGCCTCTCCGGAGATATTACATTCTTTGTAGCCTCAGAAGCTGACATAGAGCGCTGCGGTTTGACGGGGGTGTCGTCTTTCCTGTTCGTTCTAAGAAGCTTGATGCACGCCACACATTTGAATGTAGATTTGCCAGAAGAATTTAGGAACACCTGATCACTGTCGCAAATTTGCACACACGAACAGTGGAAGTGAAGATCGCATACACCACAGCGTATGGATTTCTGTTTCCCATAAAAGGGCTTTTCACAAGCCGTACACAGTTCTTTGCCAGCTGCCGTCAGCTAGCCGTAGAGTGTAACCAGCACACGTATGTTATTAGGTCACTCGCCAGAGCACACCCAGAAACACGTCCGCTCGCTGCAAAGGCTCGCGGCCGAATAATGTAATAATAATAATAATATAATAATAATAATATGTCTTGGTGAGGAACTCATTAAGCATGTAAATGTAAAATTATTCCTGTGCACGATATGAAGACATATAGGGGGAGTATCGGAATGGCTCCACTCATTCTTAACCACAGCACTAATGGAGGTGATGGTCGACGTTATACCCAGTCACTTTACTCCCCCAGGAACGAACCCCGGAGCCCATTGACTGTGGGGCTGAGTGGGCTGCACAGCTTTCTGTATGGTTTTGGAGAAGAGGAAATATTTTTTTGCTTACCGGAGCGTCCAGCCCCAGGCTACTAGCTGTACTGTATAGAGAGATTCTAAGTTGGGAATTAAAATCGCTTAGATAGTGTGGGTCATGGTCACAAGGAATTTTATGAAAACTCAAGTTGCGAGAGCTTTTGAAGGGGGCGTCAAATTTAATAGGGAATATAGACATTTGAAATTGGTTTAAATGTCATATTTTGGTGTGGCCGGTCACTTATACAGTAGCCTACCCCAAAATGTACCGACAGCATGACGGAACTTACGAAAAGCGTATGCGGTCACAGCGGTTATGATGTAGTGTCATTTAGCTACCTGTTATGTCGTAAATTAGAAGTTAATAATGAAAAATCGTTACGTGCTGACGGCAGTTGCAGGCAATTACATTTCAAAATTTTGTTCACAGTCACAATTATGTTGTTAAATTAGCAGTGTTAAGATCTATGTGCAAATTGTTGTCATGAACAAAGCAGAGAATTACATTGTTGTCTGATTTGTGTGCAAATTGTTGCCATGAACAAAGCAGAGAATTACATTGTTGTCTGATTTATGTGCAAATTGTTGTCATGAACAAAGCAGAGAATTACATTGTTGTCTGATTTTTTAATGTGCTGCAAAAAAGCCGTATCTTTGCAGATGTGTAATGCAGTTTCAATATAATGTTTTCGCACAAACATTCACAATTTCTGAGCAGTTTATCTAAGGCACAACATTCAGAGCTGTTTTGCCCATTTTTGTGAAATATTCGCCATCGTGTTTTGAAGAGTACGGCTGTTATTTTATCAAATAGTTTTCCACTAAAAGGAGTTTTTACGTTTTAAAAAATTGTGTAAAATTCCGATTAGAAGAAGAGACCCCAAGTAACAAAACAAGGAAGTATGAAGGAGGGTGTTGTCAACTTTAATTTTCATGGAAAGTAATTAATAACGAAGAATAATGAAAGCTTGAAATCTGTTGCGGTATCTTGATAAACGCCAGATAAAGCCGTGATTGGTCAGGAGTCACTTTGATAAGAGTTGCAACGTGTGTGGCAGGAACTTGATTACAGGATTGACGTCTGCCGCGTCACCAAGTGTGGACATGTCGAGCACCTGTAAGGTAGGACAGCAACTTGGAGTGCCTCTCCCTCTGTTGACATGCTCCCCCCCGGCGTGACCCCCCCGGCTACTGTACCGCTGAGGTTGGAAATTCCGGAGGGACTCACGAATCACCCTGTATATATAGGCGTATATATGCGATGGGCTTTTAATCTTTTAAAGCCTAGCGGTAACTTTACATGCCGCCAGGTTTAACATTAAAATATTCTGCGTGGTGCCCACATTGCTTTTATGTGTTTTGTACGGATCTCAGAACAAACAGCAACTTTTGCCTTATAAAATATTAAGAGATTGGGTTTTATAACAGAAGTGGAGAGTGTTTACAACGCGGTACGCGCTGAGTCCTTGTATAAAACAGATACACTTCGTCTTTAAAGGGTTAAGTAGGCCTACCACGAATAATCGCGACAGGCAAGTGTATATTACATAACAGTTAAACCAAAGGCTTACAGGAAAAATCTGAAGCGTTTTCTCTGGTTAAAAAACAGTGAAGCCACACACTGCCGGCTAAACATTACTGTTTGTAATTAAGATTTTTCGTATTATAAAAGCTATCCAATTGCAGGCCTGGACAGGCTCTTAGGGTTCCAGGAATTTGAGGCTCCCAGAATTTCTAGGCAGTTGGCACATGATGGTGGTAAAGTTGTCAGCCCTAAGCACCGGCAGCCTTTACCCTCCAGAAGATAATCCCTGGTACTCATTTCTGTTAGAGGCTGAGTTGACCCCAGGGCCATAGTGCGTCCGGCAGGATTATGTCAATGAAAAATTTCATTGACCTCATAGGGAATCGAACCCGCGACCTTAGTGCCTCAACCAACTGCGTCACCGCGTGCCTCATGCCAACTTATACACAGTGGCAAATATACTAAAGCTTTGAAAACTAAATATTTCTTTTGATGCAGAGTAAAGGACCATATCGTGGATTTTGCTGAGGGCATTGAAAGAAAATTAGTTGAAATTTTACGAAGCCTTAAACTTGTGATTCAATTGGACGAAGGCAATAATGTTGTTAACATACACCTACGGAACTGAAATGTTAGTACAAATAATGTTTTGCAGATCATGTGAAGGCCACACTACTTCAGAGATTATGTATGGTATTTTACATGTATTTTTTAAAGCCAGTGGTTTGTTTTTGAGTAGCCGTTTTTTGAGTAAATATGAATGGTGCCGCTGCGATGGTAAAACGTAACAAGTGTTTCAGGGTTATTGTGTTAAATACCTCATCTGATATGCTGTTCACATACTGCATGATTTGCCGTAAATTTCTTGTGGCAACGAATCGTGAGCTCTAAGCAAGCGAACGTCTGAGCCATGTAATAGGGTTATTGATTTTTTATGAACCCTCGACCCTTACAGAGGGGATTATTTTCTATTTTCTGTGGCTCAAAATGTGGTAACCTCATTTTGCCTACAGAAGTTAGATGGCTGCGGCGGGGAAATATTCTTCTCCTCTTCATTCAACTTTTGGATGAACTACGACTTTACCTTTGGGATTGTATTCAGTTCTAGTTAAATACGGCCTATAATTCTGACTTACATTAACGACGTTAAAGAATAAAGAATATCTAAAAGGCAAAAAATAGTATTACTAGAACTTTAATGATGAGCGAAATATTTCTGCTGTTTCAGTGTAGCTCTCTGTCTAGAAATATGAATATAAAACAGCACCTTGCGAAATATTTCTGTGCCTCATCGAAGTCTCTGATCTTGTTCATAGAGTGATGCTGTATCTGAAATGTTTACACTGCTTACAAGCGGAAGAGATTGTAATGGATATGAAATTCTTTTGATGCAGTTTTATCAAGCATCCGTATTTAAATGTATGAACACAAAATTTTGATAGAATTATTAGTTTACGCCACATTACATTAAATTAATAATAAAATTCAAATCATAAACTATTGCAAAGCATCGGGTCTGAGTCTAAGAGGGATATCCAAATCTTTTCGCGAAGGCTATTGAAATGGTCTTAAATATTTTATGCGACTTAATTTTGTGAAGTTTTATTCAAGTTACTCACATTGAAAAGCAGAATTTATTCTCAGCGTAATCTTAAACCAGTGCTGAGAGTCTCGGTCCCTGTATTAAAATCCAAGACACGTTTCCTCGCTGTTGTGACATGTTGTAACTAAACAGATTACCATTTTTTAAATTCTAAATACTTAGACGCAGGACTAAAATATTTTTCCCTCTGTTTTTCAAGTAAACGTGACGGATAACCGTGTAAGATTTCGGATCGCATCATCCTGAGAGACTGCAGAAGACTAAGAATGTCCTGTGCTATGGTCATTCAGCTCGCACCGCGCAGTAAGCACTAACCTTGTCGGTTATGAAAACAAGTTAGTTAATATTGTATAGTGGCATAATTGCTGTTTGTTCAGTGAGATGTGTAAAAAAAAACACACACACAAATACGCTGTGTGGGCAGAATGTAGAATTTTCTACTGTTGCACTTGGTGTTACATGAAGCCACCATAGGCTTTAACCTTCTAAAGCCTAGCGGTTCCTGTATGTACCACCAGTTTTCACATTCCACAGAGTGTTTATACATTTTGTGTGTACCTCAGAGAAAAAACATCTGATTTTTGCCTACATAAAAATCAGTGATAGGTTATTATAACCAAGGTGGCAAGTGTTTACTGTGCGGTATGGACTGGGTCTTTAGACAAAATGAATTAATTTTCGTTCTTAGAGGGTTAAAAAGGTTAAATGGAGGAAAAGTGGTAAACAGCGTAATATACTCGCCTTCCCTTTCTGCCGTTTATATACACTAACCGTTTATATACACTAACCGTTTATATACACTAACCGTTTATATACACTAACCGTTTGTACCTTTCGTTTGACATTTCTCTCATCTGCTATAAAAGTAAAAATGTCCCTTTCCATACCAGGAAGGCGTATAGAGGGAGTAGCTACATAGCGCCATTCATTCTTAACCTCAGCACTAGATGGAGGTGAACAGACAACTTCCCGCCCCGACTGTTTAAACCGGATAAAGGACCCCGGTATCCATTGAACAGGAGGCTGAATGGCCCAGAAACTCTCTGGACGGGTTTGGTGTGAAGGAAATCACTTACTGGAGTGATCTTTTTTTCTGTGGACTTTGTGCATTGTCTAACTTTCAGTCTAGTGCTACGTTTCGGAAGCAGGCTGTGTTTCCGTCTCCAGGGCCAAGTGATTGAGAAGAGCTCTTTCTAAGGGGTCTACCAGATTAGGTGCTTTCCTTTACCTGAAGACGGAAGCAGAGTCGGCTTCCGAAACGTAGTGCTACATTGAAAGTCAGACAGTGGGACAAAGCCGGAAGAAATATCGTGTCAGTAAATCGGACGCCCTTGTCAGCGCCCTATACTGTTGAAGGAAATCACTTTCTCCTGCTGAGATTCGAACGCCGGACTTTCCAACCCGTAGCATAGGTACCCTACCGACTACATTGTCCCGTCTTTCACTCACCCACTAGTGATACTAAATTTTGTCAAAAGAGGTATTACTAAAAGTACAGGTGTCTTAAAAATCGTTGCTTTTTAGAGTTTAATAATTGAAACCGCTTCGAATACCACCGGAGGCACAGATGTTTGTTTCTTGTGAGTGTTTGTGTTGTCAGGTAGAGGTCTGTGCAACTGTCCGATCCCTCGTCCAGAGGAGTCCTACCGACTGTGGTGTGTGTGTCTGAGTGTGATCAAGTGAAAATAAACAACCTCGACACCTGCTGTGAGTAGGTAGAAGAGGGAAGGACTGCAACGACGAATAATTGAAACCGCACCATAATTTCTACATGTTCTGCTTAAACATGCCATCGTGGCTTGAGGATAAGTAATGAGAAGTGGATTGGAAAGGGTGTGGTAGGAGGCGGTAAATGTCTAATTTTAAGTTATAATCTAGCGTTCGTTGCGCCTTTCGAATAAAGCAACATATTTTGCTCTGGATACCCGAAAGCAGACTGGAGTTTTGAACCAGGGAAGTTCAGAGTGGGAAAAACGCAGCTATATTTGTTAGATTTGGTCATGGGGGATCTGTGCTTGTAGTGTAGGTAAATGTAGAGTCTGAGATTTGAAGTTGTCTACAGCGGTGTTACGTAAGATGCAAGTGTTCTGCGACACGATGTGTCGAATGGTAAATTAGCGGAAACTTGGACAGTCGTTTGTACAGCAAATTGAAATATATCCTTGATTAATATCGAATGTTGTTTTTATGTTGTCATTTGGGCTGCTGCTTTCTTTGAAAGGCTGAAAATGGAGAAGAAGAGGGATTTTTTTTGTGACTACTTATGTATTTTGATGCTTAGGTCACAACTGAAAGCATTGCCAGCGGCTATGGAGAAATTTAAACAAATTCGGTTAACTTTAAGGAATTTTAAAGCGTTCCTGTTAACTGTAAAAAAACTCATAAATATTTCTGTTAACTTGAGGGGAATTTTAAAGTATTGCTTTTACTTTTCAGAAATTAGAGCAAATAATTTCTCCGAGTGAATTCTGAGAAGTAGTGTGACGTATTTGTGTTTTATAAGTTTCTTTACTTGAGTTTACACGATGTGGACCAATATAAAAATGCTGAAGTAATGTTACGTACTTTTGAATTTTCATCGGGCAGCTCATTAACACTAACAAACCGAGGCACAAACCCGATCAGTGGAAATGCATCTGAAATAAAGCCACGTATTCATCTCCTAAATTGATTATAAACACTTCTATGTAAAACGTGATCAAAGTTTGTTGAGGCAGATTTACGTTTGCAATGCAGACATTACAAAACAATGCGAGGTCTGAGATTCACGCAGCTGTGTTGATGAAGATTCAAGTCGTTTGGGATGTCACAACGTGTCGTCTGGTAAGCAGGTACCCACCTTTATGAGGAGGATAGAGCCTTTAATTTTTTAGACTCCTTAACCTTGTACATTCAAACAGTACGCCCCTTTCGAAACGTCGGTATATATTTAGCAACCTACACGGCGTAAAATCCAAGAAGGCTTCATCTTTATAACAGAATATTATTTTTGTGAGAAATTAGACGTCCCAAAGTTAAAAAAACTTGGAAATCCTGCATAGAATGCGTGATTTCAGGCTTCCGCTGCGATGTTGATGAGACGTGCACTCTTCTGGGGTATTACGCAGCGTCGAATGATAATTCTTTACCGACGTTTCGGGACAACGTGTCAGTAGCATCTTCAAGGGTTATTTTCTTCCTGCACTTCCTGACTCTTGTAGATGGGACCGATGTGTTGTCCCGAAACTTCGGTAAAGGATTACCATTCGACGCTGCGTAATACCGCAGAAGAGTGCAGTTCGCGTCCTGCCTAGGATGGACAGAGATTCGGCACAAAAGTCGTAACGCGTTTTCGTTTGTGTTACAGTTAGAATATTAATACAGCATGGTAAAAAAAATGCACCTAAGTTTAAAATTTTCTGTACAACGATATCGAAAAAACAATTTCCATTCGGGTCTTTACTCTAGCGTTGGACGATATAATGTTCGTGTTTTGTCGTGAAGGCTGCGGTTTCTTATACATCACGCGTCAGAATAATCGTGAAGGCTGCGGTTTCTTATACATCACGCGGCGGAATAATCAGGATGTGTCACGTATTTCTGTTTTCTTGCACACAAAACTTGTAAGAATGCCGCCAGTGCGACAGCCCCGATGACATTATCTGGTTTACTAATGTTGCATTGTTGTGGGCCTTCATGATTACCGAACAGGCCTATGCCCCTCTTTGCTAGCGACCAGTACCGCGTGTTACTTACAACATTTTCGAAATGTTGGTGCGTTTAATGTGTTACATATTTTAGGGAGGTTGAGTTATATGAATAAACGGATATTCAGATTGAACAAATTGAATACATTAAAATGTAATTGTTTGCTCTAATTATTTCCTTTGTGAGAAGCAGAGATTGTGCAAGTAGAATACTTAATGTGCAAAGTTTGTTTTGCCTTTATGTTTGTTCTTTTATGGAGAATCTTTAATAAATACTGGGATTATGCTTTTCTTCCTTATATATCATCTAAAGCCAGAACAATTGCGAATACTTTTTTGTTTCTGTTAACAAACCTTGCCAGAAGACCATTTCAGACGACTACACAGATATGCGTCATTTCAGGCTTCTGCTCTTCTGGGATGTTACACAGGCTAGGGTGGAAATTCTGTACCGACGTTTGAGGACAACCTATTGTTTCCATCTTCAAGGGTCAAGATGCCTGTGAAGAAAGCCAAGAATGCTGCCTTGTTGGAATTCTTGACCCTTGAAGATGAGAACGATAGGTTGTCCCGAAACGTCGGAACGGAATTATCCCTCTACGCTGCGTAATATCCCAGGAGAGCGTATATCTCGACTGCATAGATGCCAAATGCACATGAAAATGGTCAGGCTTGAAGTTGTTTCATGGAAGGCAGATTTAACTAACCGCGGGTCCACGTTTGTGTCCATTTCTCAGACCACGGCGTATGGTTATATATATATATACATATATATAGATACACACATAAATACATACAACATACATACATACATACATACATACATACATAAATACATACATACATACATACATACATACATACATAGATACGTACATACATGCATAGATACGTACATACGTACATACATACATACATACATACATACATACATACATACATACATACATACATACATACATACATACATAGATACGTACATACATACATAGATACGTACATACGTACATACATACATACATACATACACACATACATACATACATACATACATACATGCATGCATGCATGCATACATAGATACGTACATACATACACACATACATACATACATACATACATACATACACATACATACATACATACATACATGCATGCATACATGCATACATGCATGCATGCATGCATACATACATACATAGATACGTACATACATACACACACACATACATACATACATACATACATACATACATACATACATACATACACACATACATACATACATACATACATACACACATTCATACATACATTCATACATACATACACACATACATACATGCATACATACATACATACACACACACACACACACACACACACAAATATTTTACCTTTTCTTGCCCTAAACACAAAAAAGTCTGTGGCATCAAGAGAGGTATGTTGGCGGAAGCCCTATACGCTATTCGGAGCCAGTATTCTGACTAACAAATTATCTATGAGATGCATATTTTTGGACACTTTCTGTCATTGTGTCATTTATTTTATCTTTGGATTAGTGAAGGGACATAACCTTTGCAGTTGACAGCTCTTTACTAACGTGCATCTCCCATACGGCACTAGGTAATATGGAGCAACCGAACGGTAACAGGCGCCGTCTTCTTCGTTACAACACGCCTTCCCTGGGAGAAAGTTTGTGACTATCGTAACCAAAACACGTCCAGGATTATCGAGAAAAGCCTCTCTTGCTTTGAAACAAGCACTTCTGGTGTAGAATATGCTACTAATTACGAATTTCGGCGCCCCCTGGTGGCGCAAATCTTTCACAACCTTAAAGCAAATCTGGCGACTGTCATTAGCCTGTTTTCACATGGAATATTTTGAAGTCTGCACTGAGGCAAAGTTTTTCCTGTCGGAGGCTCGATGTCAAGATCTGCTGATTTGTGGTTAAACAAAGCGATGTCAGTCTCAACACAAACATATTAGACAAAAGAGCCTACGTGTCTAATTGAGCAACATATTTCGACATGTTTCGACCTAAATTAAGCCATCTTCAAGATCTTAAAAAAACTTTAAAAACGTTCAGACTTAAGAGGTTGAATATTACCTAATTTAGGTCGAAACATGGTGCTAAATTAAACAGTCTCTACTGCCTGATAAAGATAGTTGTGTTGAGGCTAATATTGATTTTCAATGCACAATATTTTTTCCAGATATTTTATTTTGCAATGTCATGTTGAAAACTGCTACATGTTTTGATACCCAAGGGATCCTCATCAGGGAATCAAATTAAAGTAACACAGCAAAAAACCCATACACATAGTGCAGTGTTACTTTGATTTGATTCCCTGATGATGGTCCCTTGGGTATCAAAACCTGTAGGAGCGTTCAATGTGGTGAAGTAACGTAAAACATCTGGGAAGAATATAGTACATTCTGTTGGACTGAGTGTGGTGAGTTGGTTATCGACAGTGCACGGAATGAATAGCGTAAAATGACGTTGATTTGTTTATTCATATCACTGGCACACAAAGGGATATCACACGCAAAACAAATATTCGCAGTTCGTAACCTTTGCAGTTGACGGATGTGAGTGGACAGCTTGAAGTCCCGGCCATTTCACCCCCGGGGAATCCATGTATATTACACCACTGTTGAATAATCTGGTCGTAGTATGTGAACAGTTAATAGTAGCCAGTTGTGCGTAATAGTTTACAGATTGTAAATTGTCCCTTCGCGCCAGGTAGGTAGGTAGCAGGTTGCTTAACGTTTTAAAGCCTAGCGGTAACTTTACGTACAACCAGGTTTAACATTAAAAAAATTCTACGTGGTGCCCACATTGCGTTTATGTGTTTTGTACGGATCTCAGAACAAACAGCAACTTTTGCCTTATAAAACATTAAGAGACTGGTTTTTATAACCGAAGTGGAGAGTGTTTACAGTGCGGTACGCACTGAGTCCTTATATAAAACAGATACGCTTCGTCTTTAAAGGGTTAAACTGGAGAGGGAGAATGCTGGTTCATATAACCCTTCGCTGAGGATTCTGACGTTATGAGAGGACAATGTTAAGAAGTGATTGTAGCGTTGAGGGGGGAAGGGTGGGAAGAAGTGTTCTTTTAATGACGCTGTCAATTGCTAGCACTATGTAGCGTCGATGGTAGGCGAATGAAATACTAGTATGGAGCATTGGTGGAATGATACTGACAGGGGAAAACCGAACTACAAGTAGAAAAATCCTCCTAGTGCCACTCTGATTACCGCAAATCCCACATAGCAAAACTGTAGTAGACAACATACGTACACAGTAAGTTCTTCCAAAATATAATAATAATAATAATAATAAATTCTTGAAGGGGGGGGTCTTTCTTGAAAAGCTGATATTTCTTCAGCTAGTCATAAAATCCCTTGCATTAGGTGGAACCTACAGGTTTATTACTGCATTCGCGAAGGCTCACCGCCTCCACCTATCCTGAGCCACATGAATTTTGTCCACGCCTCCCATCTCACGCCTTGAAGATCAATTTTAATATTATCCTCCCATCTAAGCCTAGGGCTTCAGAGTGCTTTTTTCCCTTAAGTTACCACACCAAAACCCTATGTGCACCTCTCTTCCCCATACACGCTGCATGCCGAGTCCATCTCTTTTTTTATTTGATCACCCAAATAACATTTGTGAGCACTGCATGTCATAAAGTTTCTCGTTTTGTAGTCTTCTGCATTCCCCTGTTACCTCGTCCAGCGTACGCCCAAATATCTTTTTCAGCACTCTCGGACACCCTTAGCATATACACCTCCCTAAATATGGGAGACAAAATTTTAGGCGAATACAAAACGGGTAAAATTATAGCGTTCTGTACTTGAATGTTTACATTATTGGATAGCGAACTGAAAGACAAAAGACTCTGCACCAAATGATATCAAACATTCGCTCGGTCCAGTGTAGTCTTAATGTCTTTACGAGAGCAATTTTGATTTGTTAGGCGTGTTGCCAGATATTTGAGTAATAATAATAATAATAATAATAATAATAATAATAATAATAATAAAGCCTGGACAGGCCCTGAATGTTGCAGGAAGTTGAGGCTCCCAGATTTCTAGACAATCGGCACATGAAGGTGGTAAGGTTGTCAGCTGTACGCACCGGCGGCCTTTACCCCCCAGGAAATATTCCTGCTACTAATTTCTGTTAGAGGCTGAGTCGACCCCAGGGCCATAGTGCGACCGTAAGGATTATGTCAATGAAAAAATTCCAGTGACACCATCGGGAATCGAACCCGTGACCGTCCAGTTTGTAGCTCAGTGCTTCAACCAACTGCGCCACCGCGTGCCTCTCATTACAATAATACTCTATTTAATTCCAAAGTAAATAATAATAATAATAATAATAATAGTGGATTGTTTAGAGGCGATAATAATAAATGTTTTTGATTCGATCATCTGAGTGTTAGCTATTTCCAGCGCGCAAGTCTCAGAGCTACACTCAGTTGCGCTCGTACACCACGCGAGTGTTAATTAGTTTGTCTGTTGGGTCAGTCTAGACTTCACGAAGACTGCCGTGTCTTGCAATGATATGCCTTATATAGGATACAATGTAGACATAATTAAGTTTATAAAGTAAAGGATTCTTACGAAATCGGAACTTTTCAAAATGTCGAACTTACCGTAATAAATGACTGTAATCACTTCGAGTGTCTGAGTAAGTGTGTGTGTGTGTGAAGAAATAATTAAAACTTGCATGACGCGCGAAGCAAACTTCCGCGGTTAAAGCTAAGTACAACTCTGCGTTGATTATGCACTGACATTACCATCTTTGTTCGCTTCTGTTGCTTCATTATGATAGTATGAAGAAATATACAATTTAAATATGCCGCTATTTTATCCTTCTCAGTTATTTTCAGTGCACATCCAGCCTTATCCGACACTAAGTGAGATACAGAGTTCATAAAAGTTTGCTAAACACGGAGGAAAGCAAGGATTAAATCTGAAAGTCTTATACTGAAATTCTGTTAGTCTTTACTGCTAGGTTTACAATTATATTTTTGGAAATAGAACGAAAGACTGAGGCGTCGAAAGAAGGAAAAAGGGAGGGAGGCAGGGAGGGAGGGAGGGAGGGAGGGAGGGAGGGAAGGAAATAAGTGAGACCAGGAAGATAGATAAGAAAAATAAATAAGCTAGAAAGGAAGACTGGAAAAATAATACTATTGTTATCTGGCATTGTTACTGCCAATTCCCATAGTTTTATCTCTTATTTCATGTTAAGTGGGTCCCTGTCACCACGGCATGGCACGTCCTCAGGTTGTGGATGGAGGAACGGTCTCCAGTTATAGGGGGTAGCTGCGGATACATTGAATAAGCAGTGGCGGACAGCCGACAAGGGGTGGTCCTCTAGCTTGAGGGTTGGGCGAGGTGCTAACAACTCACCCTTAAAAAATTATAATGTTACGAAACAGACAGAAAAGCCTCGTATCTGGACCGATTCTGTGGTACTACCCCAGCAGCGCAAAAGTGTAATGAGTTTTGATTGAGCTGGCTCAGGATAGGGACAGGTGGCGGGCTCTTGTGAATGCGGTAATGAACTTCCGGGTTCCATAAAATGAGGGAATTTCTTGACTAGCTGAGAAACTGTTAGCTTCTCAAGGGGGCCTCTGCTCCGTGGAATTAGTTATCTCGTATTTCTTTGTGATGCTCAGAACAGGGGCAAATGGCGGGCTGTTGTGGAGGCGGTAATGAACCTTGGGGTTCCATAAAATGCAGCGAAATGCTTCAAAATCTGAGGAATGATTAACCTTTTAAAGCCTAGCGGTAAATTTACATACCACCAGGTTTAACATTAAAAAATTCTACGTGGTGCCCACATTGCGTTTATGTGTTTTGTACGGATCTCAGAACAAACAGCAACTTTTGCCGTATAAAACATTAAGAGACTGGTTTTTAAAACCGAAGTGGAGAGTGTTTACAGCGCGGTACGCACTGAGTCCTTATATAAAACAGATACGCTTCGTCTTTAATTTCTCAAGAAAGACTGCTCCATGGAGTTAGTTAGCTGGTTCATAATAGTAATAAGTGGAAAATGCACGTAACTAAGTACCGAAGACAACGGCCGTGCCATGGCTCAGGCGGTTAGCCGCCGGCCTCCTACCGCGGAGGCCCGGGTTCGATCCCGGCTCAGTCCATGTGGGATTTGTGGTGGACAAAGTGGCACTGGGACAGGTTTTTCCCCCAGTTCTTCGGTTTTCCACTGTCAGTTTCATTCCACCGGTGCTCCATTACTAGGAAAAGGACAAAAAATAATCATCATCTTCATCTTCATCGTAGGGTTGCAAAATAACCCTCATGGCTGCAGTGCGTCCGTAGCGTCTGCTGCGGGGCCCTTCACCACTAAAAAAAAAGTACCGAAGAAGATTTTTTCGATCTTGCAAAACTTGACCACTGGTCTATAATACTGATCCGCAAACAGTGGCCTGCTTGTTGTGCTGATGATTCCATCAGGCAGTCATTGTTCGCATTGCAGTCCAATCATATCCACATCCATGGTCAGCGCGTCCAGAGTGTATTGTTCCGCGAGATATGTCCTTGTAACTGACGGCCCGTCAGCACCTTATCGGTTTCACTACATCCACATTTAGCGGTGGTGTTGTAGACTTGCATTCAGGCAGTTCGCAGTTCGAATCTCGGGAAGGACTCATAAATTATCCTGACCGATTTGACGTTGTACATCTTCTGTGCAACAGTCTAATACGCACAAATTTACTAATTAAGTAATATTTTTGTATTTATTATACAAAGCTCCCCCATGTTTCGACCGTATATGCTGGCCATCGTAGAGAAGATACAAGTTTTGGTCGATGTGTACAGCGTGTGTGGCAACTTGTCATAGATAGTAGGCAGTCAGTTTATTCATTCATGGTGCACACTTGTAGTACATAAACACCGGATTATCTGATCCACTTTAAATGAATGAAACATGCTAGCAACACAGATGTTTGGATAAGGTGCATTAATTTTAATGCTTTTTGTACCGATAAATTTTAAGATAAAATAAAATTTTAACATTATAACCTCCTATTTTATATTTACGACGTATATAGTGACTATTATTGTATTATTATAATATATTTTACTATATATGTATATAGTCCGCCAGTTATCAATGACAAATTGCCTTGTACACTGTAAACGACGACCAAAACTTCTAAGTCCCTTATGATGGCCAGGATATATGACCGAAACATGTAGGAGTTTTGTTTAATAAATGTAAAAACATTGTGCAGCTAGTTGGTAGTAAATGTGTGTGTATCCTGAGTGATTATTTTCGTACTTTGTGTTACTGTCTGTACGACAAGTCCGGAGTAGAACCTCGATCCTTCCCATTCATTCCCAATTCATTTTTTACAGTTAATCTTATCATAGATTTTACATACCTGTAGTCTAAGGTACTGACATTGTCGCAAATATACCAGAAACCAATAAAATTGGAAGTTTTCCCTGTCCACGCCATGAAAGCGTAGAGGGGGAGTAGAGGTATAGTTCCACTAATTCTACACCTCGGCGTTAGATGGAGGTGAGTACAACAAACCGAGACCGATGTCTTTTAACGTGAGATGTGTGCTCGTCTGGAATATTACGTAGTGTAGAGTGGTAATTCTGTACTGACGTTTCAGGGCAACTTGGAGGTCGTATCTTCAGGGGTCAAGAAGTCCAAGGAAATAGCCCTTAAACCTTTCTTTTGGACTTCTTGACCCCTGAAGATGGGACGGATATGTTGTCCTGAAACGTCGGAAGGCTTTCTTCTTGGACTTCTTGTCCTTCGAAGATGGGACCGATAAATTGCTTCGAAACGTCGGAAGGCTTTCTTCTTGGACTTCTTGTCCTTCGAAGATGGGACCGATAAATTACTTCGAAACGTCGGAAGGCTTTCTTCTTGGACTTCTGTCCCTTGAAGATGGGACCGATAAGTTGTCCCGAAACGTCGGTACAGAATTACCAGTCTACACTGCGTAATATCCCAGAAGAGCGAAGATCTCATCCACATCGCGACGGAAGCCTGAATCTGCTGCTAACATGGTATAATATATCTGTCATGCTTGGTTGAAAGAAAAGTATTCGGATGAAAACCGGTTTATTTCACTTTCATAAATGCTTCGACCCTGCAAGGCCATCTTCAGGGAGAAAAATAATATAGGCCTAAATGACAGTTGCTGTATTGTCACTAATATTATATTTTTTTTCTTGAAGTTGGCCCTGCCTGCCCGAAGAAAGCTCATCCTCCTTGCGCATTCATTTTATGTTATCCTAATATTCCTTACATGTCCAACCTTACACATACAGACACACACATGAAGAAATTGCAGGCTTGATCCCACAGTTTCGTGTAACATGGTAACCATTTCTGTGTAGTTTAATTTTATTAGTAACCAGGGACATTTTTAGCCTATATGTCGTATAAAGTTGCTGTGTAAAGCTGCTGCAAGTGGTATATTTTATGTGGGGTCACGTTCACCTGTCCAATACATTAGAGCTTCCAGCCTACACAAAAAGCCTCTTGCAAGCGTGTGATGTTCTGCTGTAGTGTAGGAGAACTCAGATTTGAATGAATAAGTTGGTTCCTGCGAGACAATAAGCCCAGAAACAGTACTAGTAGAGGTTAAAGTCTTCTGGGATGTTACGCCGCCTCTACTGGTGAATACTTACCGACGTTTCGGAGGGTAGTAGTGATTTCGTCTTCAGGACGACACATTACAAGAACTTGCTGTTTCAACTACAAATATGAAGGCATTTCGCTTCTTAGAAAGGTCGATATTTACCAATCGATACGTTTGTGACGTCTTAGAAGATTTGAATCATAAGTAAGTGTTTCATTCCAGCTGGAAATTTTACAGTCTGGAGCCGGAATGCTCAGTCCTTTTCTGTATAATTGCACATCGGCAGTGGGGTACATACACTAAGTCTCCTATTCGGTGGGTAAAGCGGCTGAAGCATGAAGTTGGTCGCACGTGCCGAGGTTAAGAATGAGTGGAGCTGTACCTCCATTCCTTCATGTGGATTCTTGGAGTGTACAGGGACACATTAACTTTGCCTATACGGCACACTATACATGTAATTACGTTATTGAAGCTTGAAGGACGGACCTATAATAGAGCGACAGTAACGTTCAGTGACGTTAGTAGAACATTATGGGCATAATCACACGAACATTAATATGTAGAGACGTTATCAGAGTGATGTATAAAATTTAACCCTTTAAAGACGAAGCGTATCAGTTTTATTTAAGGACTCAAAGCGTACCGCGCGGTAAACACTCTCCACTTCGGTTATAAAAAAAACAGTCAGTTAGTGATGTATAAGGTAAAAGTTGCTATTTGTTCCGAGATCCGTACAAAAAACGTTAACACAATGAGAGAACCGTGTAGAATTTTTTAATGTTAAATCTGGTGGTAAGTAAAGTAAGTTCTAGGATTTAAAAGGAGCCGGGATGGCGTAGTCGGTATAGTAAGTCACTGGATGGTCCGGGATTTAAATCCTGCGGGGTGCAAGAGGTTTTCTCCTCTCCAAAACCGTCCGCCCCGGCCTGCCACTGTGACCAACGCAGTGTCCAATTCATTGGGTATCTTGTGTTCCCAAGAGGAAAAAGTGGCCGCAGCGTGAAAGTGATCACTAACATCCTTCTGGCGCTGAAGTTAAGAATGAGTGGAGCTCTGTTTCTACTCTCTCCGTATGCCTTCATGGTGTGGACGGTGAGAACTATCCTAATCTGACTTTACATGCGACGGCAGAATGAATTATAATTAACCCTTTAAAGACGAAGCGTATCTGTTTTATATAAGGACTCAGTGCGTACCGCGCTGTAAACACTCTCCACTTCGGTTATAAAAACCAATCTCTTAATGTTTTATAAGGCAAAAGTTGCTGTTTGTTCTGAGATCCGTACAAAACACATAAACGCAATGTGGGCACCACGTAGAATTTTTCAATGTTAAACCTGGTCGTATGTAAAGTTACCGCTAGGCTTTAAAAGGTTAATTGAAATGAAACAGGTAGAGAATACACTTACTTTATGAGGTAAGTTTTTTGTTTTCTGCTCTTACATTGTCACTGCTCTTATTATGAACAGCTTTAAGGGGTTTATGTGTACATAATTCATTACAGAGGTGGGCCAGTGTCTGTGACAAATCACGGTCATGAACAAGAAGCTTAACATATATCTCCGAGCAGAACTTTTAAAGGTTACCTTCCTGCTGTTTAGACTTCTATGACTAACTATATACCTGTTAATAGGGGTCGGAGGAGTGTAGCCAGTATAGCTTATAGGCTACGGGGTTGAAGGACCAGAGTTTAGATCTCGTTCAGAGGAGATTTTGTCATCTCCAAACACTTCGACACTAGATTTGGGGCCCACCCAGCTTGCATGCTGATAAGTACCGGGTTACTTTGCTTAGGCTAAAGCGAGACGTTGACCATTCGCCTCCTTCTAACACTAAGGTTGAGACTGTATGTAGCTGTAACTCTGTTTTGCCTGTCTGACTTCATGGAATGTAAGGGAGAATTGTGCTTCACGCACTTTTGAATAATATTATTTATGTTCTGAAGAAGTTACTGCATTCAAACAATGCTCAGTATTCATATTTATTTGTCTGCTGTTTAGTCTGGAAACCGACAGCATCCCTAAAAATTCCAGAATCGATTCTGTGCAGATTAACAATTAGCTGCATATCTGGGATATTGTGCTGCTGGAAAACATAACCCTGTCCTGTCAGTCAGTATAAAATACGAAGTGATTCGACAGACATGTGCTGAAAATTCCGTTTATGTTACGACACACTGTGGAAGTTACACTGATTAATTATATGGAAACATATGAGACTTACAGGAAGGTGTCATTAGGCAAGCAGGAGAATTACCAAAATATGTCACTGGACAAACACGGGAACGTGTCACTGGGAAAATATGAGACTTTACGGGAATGTGTTGTGAACAAACACGAGAATTAGGGAACGTCATTATACAATTACGAGACTTACGGAAAAGTGTTCCCTTGGCAAAAAATTGTCTCTTGTTTCTTTAGGATATTCAATCGAAATATTTTTTGTTCCAATAAATATTAATAAACGTGTGCACAGTAATAGTGTGTCGGAAGATACGCATCTTTTACAAAAAACTTTAAACACCAACAAATGCACAAAGAGTTTATTCTCGTCAATTATAACACACTCCTAAATGTTTCGACCCTGCTGGGTCATCTTCAGGGAGAAACCTTCCGTTGTCGTTACACTATGTTGCACTATACAGTTAAGCGAGAATGTGCTGTTGACTGTGCACTGCGCCGTTTATGGAGGCATGAACTCTTTTGTAGTCTCGGCTTGTATCGCACATTAGTGGGGTATGCTTGGAATGTGCGTTGGTCAGGGACTCGTTAGGCGGGGGGGTCTTCCTGTGTGCCAATTTGCGCCCGGGTGTCGTACAGCAGTTGAAATAGGGGGTTGTATTCGTGCGGTTTTTGTTCTGGTATGAGCCGGTGTTCCTGGTGGTGTTTCTGGATCTGTAGTTGTTCCATGGTATCCATGCGTCTTCCTTTGTTTGTTCGGTGGATTAGAGTCATGGTGTCCTGCATGGGTCCATATTCATGTCGCTGTTGTAGTATGTGTTGTGCGTATGCTGACTGCGGGTTGTTGGAGCGGATGTATCTAGCGTGTTCGGAGTAGCGTGTTTTAAGCTTACGGCCGGTTTGGCCAACATACGTTAGGTGGCAGGTGGCGCATCTGAGGCTGTAGATGCCACTGTTCTCGTAGTCGTTTTTGTTATGTCTGGGTTGTGTTCGGAGTAATTTAGCGATCCTGTTGGTGGATTTGTAGGTCACTTGTAAATTTGCCTGCTTGAACAGGTTGCTGATGGATCGGATATATGGCCCAAAGTATGTCAGTGTGATCCGTTTTCTGTGGGAGTCTGTGGGTTGTCTAGGAGTTTCTTCCTGTTTCTCCAGTCGTGTTTTCACTGAGCTGATTATTTGCAGTGGGAATCCGTTTGCCGCTGCGATGTGCTTGATTGTTTTCCATTCTTTTTGCTTGCGGGAGTCTTTGAGTGGGAGTGAGTTCATCCGGCGTGAGTTCATAACGGCTACCTGACCAACACACATTCCGAGCATACCCCACTAATGTGCGATACAAGCCGAGACTACAAAAGAGTTCATGCCTCCATAAACGGCGCAGTGCACAGTCAACAGCACATTCTCGCTTAACTGTATAGTGCAACATAGTGTAACGACAACGGAAGGTTTCTCCCTGAAGATGACCCAGCAGGGTCGAAACATTTAGGAGTGTGTTATAATTGACGAGAATAAACTCTTTGTGCATTTGTTGGTGTTTAAAGTTTTTTGTATAATATAGTGCACGGACATGGAACACATTAAATACGCATCTTTGTTTAGTTAATTAATTGTAGGACACAAAATATATAAAAGCATGAGGAGAAAGCAAGAATTTTTATTTATTTGATTACTGGAGATGAAAAATGAACCGTTGGAAATAGGTACAAAAAGTTTGATTCACGGATAGACTACAAAGAACTGTACACTTTGTGGAATACCGGTGGTTATGAGTAGTTATTAACATGGAGAGCGAACTTTAATTTTATATCCGAGAAATTTTATGTAGGAAAAATTTATATGTAAATAATGGGTTCTTCACAAAAATAAAATGAAAGTGACCATAGGAGTATGTTTCTAGGAATAAAAATTCGTGTAATAGGAAAACTCGTCTTCAAAGCTGCTTGGAACTCTTTTACGTAAATATGATACAGAAAGACCTGTCATTTTTCGAAATATAAACCCAAGTAGATACCAATAAAGTAAATAAAACGAAACTTAATTGAACGGAGATATGCAGGTTTCATTAAAGAACACAGCTGCATGTAGTCCTGCATGCCCAGTTGAAACTGGCTGTTCGCATCATGCAACTCAGAGCATCTCAATTTCAACGGCTGGCCACATTTACTATATTTTGCTGTCTGCTAGCAGCAGCTTCCCTCAAATACAAGCGAAGAGAGACAAATTCATGCACGGGAGACGTCAGAACCAGACTGGAGTGTCTAGAAGCTGCTCGGACATTCGGAAACATGGGGGTGGCTTTACTTTTGTAGCGGAATGACGTAGAACTAAAACAGAGCTGCAGGCAGCAGGGTCTGCTTCAACTTCGGAGTCAGTAGTTGTATGTACCATCACTTTAATTCTGACTAAGGGATGGGACGTATAAACGGTCCGTTAGTGTCCTGTTGAGTGGAATGACCGGAAGAGTGCCGTGAATCCTGGCGCACACTTTGTAATTCTTGGGCCCGAAGCAGTGTTATGGATAGTGGCACAGACATTGCGTGTGTTGGTTTTGGAACAGTACCATGGTCACTGGCACACACGTTATATGTGCTGGTTTTGGAACAGTACCATGGTCACTGGCACACACGTTATATGTGCTGGTTCTGGAACAGTGCCATTGGCACAGACACACACGTTATATGTGCTGGTTCTGGAACAGTGCCATGGGCACAGACACACACGTTATATGTGCTGGTTCTGGGACAGTGCCATGGGTACTGGCGCACACATTGTGTGTGGTGGTTCTGGAATAGTGTCTTGGGTGCTGGCAAAGACATTTTAACGGTTGGTGTCGAGCAGTAGAGTATTAAGAACGTGTGATAGTCGTCTCGGTAATAGTCTCTGGATACTGCACAAAATTTGGAAGTAATGTGTAGATACCTCTGATGTGACTGTCAAAATACGAGTGCATGGAAGGAAATGATTGCTGTTATTCTTATACGCTGGTTTGTTTAACGTAAAAGGTGAACTGATAAAATTGTCCCTATCCACGTTATTTAGGCATGTAAGGGGACCAGAGTTATAGCTTCCCTCATTCTTACCTCGACAATAGGTGGAGGTGCATGGTCAGCATCGCGCCCTTGCCCTTTAATGAAGAGTAGGAATGAATGCCGGTACCGATAGAATAGGCCCATAGCCTGTGTGGAAATGTTGGGGAAGGGAAAGGTCTGCTGTCCCTGCCAGGATTCGAACACAGAATTTTTCATCCCGCAACCCGACTCCATTTGTTTGTAATTGGACCTCGAAATATTTCATTAACCTTTTAAAGCCTAGCGGTAACTTTACGTACCACCAGGCTTAACATTAAAAAATTCTACGTGGTGCCCACATTGCCTTTATGTGTTTTGTAAGGATCTCAGAACAAACAGCGATTATTTCCCCATACAGCATTAACTGACTAGTTTTTATAACCGAGACGGGGAGTGTTTACTGAGCGGTAGGAACTGGCTCCTTATATATAAAACGGATATGCTTCGTCTTTAAAGGGTTAATTAACCCTTTAAAGACGAAGCGTATCTGTTTTATATAAGGACTCAGTTCGTACCGCGCTGTAAACACTCTCCACTTCGGTTATAAAAACTAGTCTCTTAATGTTTTATAAGGCAAAAGTTGCTGTTTGTTCTGAGATCCGTACAAAACACATAAACGCAATGTGGGCACCACGTAGAATTTTTTAATGTTAAACCGGGTAGTAGGTAAAGTTACCGCTAGGCTTTAAAAGTTTAAATGCGTAAACGTGTCAAAATGCACGTACCGTATTACGGCACGAACATTTCATATGCAAAGAGACCGATCTAGTGGGGACCTCAATGCTAGCAGAATAAGGGCGGGGTGCGGGGAGGGATGGATTGGAAGAAAAAGAAGTAGAAAAAACTGGGCTAACTTTGGAGACTAATAAGATGCATAGTAATTAGTGTATTATAAGTAATGTGAACGAAACCATAATGGTGCAGTTTACGGAATAACGCAAGTTTTAGACTCGAAGTTCTCACTAGAAACACGAGAAATTTCAGGCTGGCTAGGCAGAACCAGGAGTTCTGCGCACTGTACTGTAACTTTAGGTTCAAATTCTGCTGAACCTCTTGATCGTGTCTGTACAGATAATCACACATCGTGGTAGAGGTTAATCATATGCAGTTTTTAATAATTCGGAAAATATTTTAGACAATAATCGGTGACTTCTTTTGTCCATGCGTGGCACTAATTTGTATGCAGTCGGAATTCGAGTGGCGGATACCGACGTTCGTCCAACCTATGGTATGGTGACAGACAGTTAGTGAGGTGTTGACACTTTTATGTAGTGTCGATGGAAGCTGAGTGAAATACGAGTAGGGACCATTATTGAAATAATACTCATAGGGGGAAACCGTAATATTTTCTGTGGCTAAACAGCTCAACTTGGGCCCAGGCTGCCTCATTGTTGAGGTTTCTGGATCTCTCTCTCTCTCTCTCACACACACACACACACACACACACACACACACACACACACACACACACACACACACACACACACACACACACAAAACCGGTAGGACTCCTCTGAACGAGTGATCAGCCCGTCGCAGAAGTTGCTACCTACACAACACACAACAAGCAATAGAGAAGAACATCCATACCCGTGACAGTTTTCGAACCCGCGATCCCAAGCAATCAGGCGGCTGTAGACTTACGCCTTAGACCGTACGTCTACCAGGATGGGCGAAGACTGTAATATGACCGTTTATATTACCGGGTAGTAGGGTGTTGACGAATCATATTTCTTCGTTCCGAAATCGATGAGATGGCCGTTGGGTCACTTGGCAAAAACGACGTTGCTTACCTGATCGTCCTTTATTTGCGTGCATTGAGTTTCTTTGTCTGCAGCTTAGACAAGGTGAGTTTTGGAAACAGAGGCGTTCATGAAAGACGATTTAATGGATACATCAGATTTTCTAATATAATCAGTGGTTTCATGTTCAGTAGCCTATACATCTGTGGGTTAGGATACAGTTGTCGACTGGGCGGGTTTCATCAGCGATGCAGCTCGCCACCAATGAATTCTAGCTCCATCAAGTACAAATATTCCAGCTTGTAGCAGGGAACTGTTTTCTAACACTCCAGAGAGAGGTCTCTGAATTTCAGCGGGGGGGGGGGGGGGAGGATTTCCCCATTGACGGCGGATTGCCTGACAAACTTTCTCCAGATCTAAGGGTGCCTGACAGTTAAATATTTAAGCTTTAAATCATTGGGATTCCGGAATTCATTTGTCATTTAGTAAGTAACTCGGAACGTAACACATCGTTTCGGGAATTACATCTGTTTTCTCTCCCACGAAACCTATCAAAGTAGGAGTACCTGGTTGTGTTCAACACGTCTGTTTCTGTGCCACCGTATTGAATAAAGAGAATAATATCAAAAGCCACCAGATATTAGATGCATGCAGATTGGCATGTGTCAGGTCTCACCAATTCATTCGAAACGGAACATTATACGAACATGCAGCATGCAAATTGCTGTACACGCCAACCGTGCCGAGATCGACTTCCGCCTGCAATGGGTTGAATAATTAGAACGGGGAAGTTGATAGAGGTTTACTCTAAAATAGATTCGATCAGCTCTCGGCTGTAGCCCGTAATGTGCTAGCAGAAGTTAGCACATAGTTGGGGCGTTCTTTTGCTTCTGCTTGTCTGTGTTCAATTTCTGGCTTCGGTTCTGAGGACAAGGCTTAATAAAAGATGTAGATCGATTGTGTTCCACCTTTCTTCAGCATTTATTACATCTCACACATTGTTCGGAGCGTCCGAACTCATAAATCCTACATTCCTTATAGTTCAGTATGGGTAGCGACTATGAGAGGATACAGTGAAGGTGGAAGTAGAGAGGCAGGCGGCACCAGATGCAAAAGATGCCTGTTATAAGTCTGGTAATTTGATTTCACTTTTAATTTAATTTAATTTAATTTTATTTAATTTTATTTCAGAACTACATCTAACGCGTTTCACAACTTATTTTGTTATAAGCTGTCCGTTGACACTTATGTGTCACGTTTTGTGTTAAGGTTACACTCGTTAATTTTTCCCCAGTTTTGGGGCGTTTATTAATACTTAACATCCGGTAATCTGAAAAATTATTTATTTTCTGTGGTGCAGCAGCCCAACTCGGGCTTAGGCGGCCTAATTTCTGAGGTTCCTAGATCACGCAATTAGACACACACACACAAACAACCGGTAGAACTCCTCTGACATAGTGATCAGCCCGTCGCAGAGGTCGCTGACTAACTGACTGACTGACCGACCGACCGACCGACTGACTGACTGACTGACTGACTAACTAACTAACTAACTAACTAACTAACTAACTAACTAACTAACTAACTAACTAACTAACTATCTAACTAACTCCATGGAGCACAGGCCTTCTTGAGAAGCTAACAGTTTCTCAGCTAGTCAAGAAATTCCCCGTATTTTATGGAACCCGGAGGTTCATTACCGCATTCACAAGAGCCCGCCACCTATCCCTATCCTGAGCTAGCTCAATCCAGTCCATGCACCCCATCCCACTTCTTGAAGATCCATTTTAATGTTATCCTCCAATCTACGCCTGGGTCTCCCAAGTGGTCGCCTTCCCCCAGGGCTTCCCACCAAAATCCTGTATGCACCTCTGTTTTCCCCATACGAGCTACATGCCCCACCCATCTCATTCTTCTCGATTATATTACCGAATAATATCTGGTGATGAGTACAGGTCATTAAGTTCCTCGTTATGTAGTGTTCTCCACTCCCCTGTCGTCTCGTCCCTCGTAGGCCCAAATATCCTCCTCAGCACCCTATTCTCGAACACCCGCAATGTTTGTTCCTCCCTCAGTGCGAGAGACCAAGTTTCACACCCATACCCACACAACACAAAACAAACACAAAGAGACGAACACTCGTGGTTTCGACGAAATTCGAATCCGCGATCCAAGCAATCAAGTGACTTCAGATCACTCTTCAGACCGCACGGCCATCATGAGTTCTGAGGCTGTAATGTCCGCGCTTGTGAAGAATAAAATGTGTGGTGACTTCTGCTAGGCTACACGGCGCCACGTTGTTAGCGACCGCTTCCCTTTTGGTGAGCATATTTGGCGTATCATCCGTGGATTCAGAACTCTTTGAATTGGGGAATGAAGAACACGTGTGTATATTAAACAGCAGTATCTACTAGACTATATATGTTCACATGACAGAAGACTGTTATTTAAATCCGTCCGCCTTTGGCACCTGTCATGTGAAGTATTACATAAACGTAAAGAACATTTGCGTTTACTGTAGTCCCTTTATGAGATTTGAAGGTTTTACAGCGTGACAGTCTATGTAGCAGGCGCGCACCCAGAATTTTTCCTTGGGGGGGGGGGGGGGGG
>BLKM01009780.1:211359-231249 GCA_013340265.1 Coptotermes formosanus | reverse complement strand
GGGGGGGAGGGTTACCCTGAGGCTATGTGTAATTGATTTTCAATTTTAAAAATTATGTTATAAAAATCGTGTTATATGTACAAGATAACACTGCCTGCAGCTGCATGTGTATACCTACAAATATAACTACATGTTCCATGACTCAATCACAGTGTCGTATCTTCTTGTCTTTTTAATTTTATTAATATATTTTTCAAAATTCTGATGTGCTAGTCATCAGCCGATTTTTGTGGCGGATTTCGTTTGAAGGGGAAATCATGTAAAACTTTTGATATCATAATATCTACAAAACATGTTTTTTTTAATTTTAGTTTTGGGGGGTTTGGGGGGCTGCAGCCCGGCAAGACCCCTTCCCCGGTTGCGCCCTTGCCATGTTGTGACCTGGGTTGTGATAGTGTTCAATATTTTACGTGGAATTCAGTGTCTCGGATGAACTTTTTGCCTCCTTCTTCAGCACGTAGAGGCAGGAGCTAGCTCCAATATGTTGGCAAGCCTGTACATTGTTATGATCCAAAAGACAGCCTCCTGAATTCGGTAGTTCCTTTCACGAACAGTGTTTAGTCATATAAACAAGGATGAACGTATGTCTATTTTATTTACAGGTACCCGGTGTAGGGGAGTCGGTGTAGGCAGTAGGCTAGGTGCTGGAAGGTCCGGTGTTTAAATTCCGATGTAGACAAACATTTTTCTCTTCCACAAATGTCCAGACCCCCGTCAGGGGTTCACCCAGCCTTCTGTGCAATTGGTATCGCGAGTAAATCGGTCGGAGCGTGAAATTTAACCACTCACTTCCACCCATTGCCAATATCAAGAATGAGTGGAGCTGTAACTCTTCGACCCTATACGCCTTAATGACGTGGGCAGATGGTAATTTTCCCTTTTCCATTGAAAATCCTTCAATACACGGGGTGTTTTTGTGATTACTGTTAATAACCGTGGACACTGAAAATAATTTAACAGTTTCCAGTCTTACATTGAAAAATATCGTCAGCTTCTTTTTGTACGATTTTGAACTGGCTAACTTTAGCATGCGAGCAAGAAAAGTTACCGATTGAAAATTCAATTTTAGGGAGAGAACAGTATTATGTATGCATTTTCAATCGACGAGGGATAGCCGCTTGCTGCCTGTTCTGTGAGACTGTTGTCAAAATTAGATTGCGAGTTTCTGTATGTTTTCTGAACAAAACTTGTAGACACAGCAGCGAATGGCGTCACCTCCAATACTGCTCGAAGGTAAATCATATATCGTATACTTGGGTATATAAATGATGGTTTATCGTTGGTAAATTGGAACACGTATCACAGCAAAGAAACATATTCACAGTATATTGTGTAAGGATCTTGACCATGGTCATGAATTAACCCTTTAAAAACGAACCATATCAGTTTTATGTAAGGACTCAGTGCGTACCGCGCTGTAAACACTCCACTTCGGTTATAAAAACCAGTCTCTTAATGTTTTATAAGGCAAAAGTTGCTGTTTGTTCTGAGATCCGTCCAAAACACATAAATGCAATGTGGACACCACGTAGAATTTTTTAATGTTAAAGCTGGTAGTACGTAAAGTTACCGCTAGGCTTTAAAAGGTTAATGGGAGGTGCTGGCGCTTAAAGGCGCCATAGCGGCTGCTGGAAGACTGACGTTGTCCTGGATTAATTAGATACCAACACATGCACTGTTATTAACATTGAAATATCTTGGAAGCTTCTGCTACATGTTTCGAGCTAACATTGAGCTCATCTTCAGGGAATCGCACGGTCAGTAGTTACACACTATCACAACGTGGTAACAAAAATTGGCCACAGTCTATGATACACATGTTATATTAAAAAATGTGCATGCTAACGTGCCTAGTGTAATACACTTTCACCAGTCACAGTGCCACAGGGCATCCCAAATTGCCCCGTACCCCGACGCACCTTTTAATGAATTTTAATCATCACTTTAAGAAGAACAGCAGTGACACTTTATTAATATAACATGTGTATCATAGACTTGACCAATTTTTGTTACCATGTTGTGATAGTGTGTAAATACTGACCGTGCGACTCCCTGAAGATGAACTCGGTGTTAGCTCGAAACATGTAGGAGCGGTTTCCGAGACATTTCGATGTTAATAAAAGTGCATGTGTTGGTATCTAATTAATCCTTTAAAGACGAAGCGTATCTGTTTTATATAAGGACTCAGTGCGTACCGCGCTGTAAACACTTTCCGCTTCGGTTATAAAAACCAGTCTCTTAATGTTTTATAAGGCAAAAGTTGCTGTTTGTTCTGAGATCCGTACAAAACACATAAACGCAATGTGGGCACCACGTAGAATTTTTTTAATGTTAAACCTGGTTGTACGTAAAGTTACCGCTAGGCTTTAAAAGGTTAATCCAAGTCTAAAACAATGCACGGTGTGAATAGAAAAAACTGACGTCATTGCGCAACACCAACACGAATACTTCTGCAATATATACATATATATATATGTATTTACACACACGCACACACACCCACACACGTATACAGTGAAACACTCTTCCATTCCACTTTTTTAATTTCCACTTGCATATTTTTCTCACTTCTACGCCTGGGTCTTACAATTGTTTTTTTTTTTCAAATTTTGATACCAAATTCTTTACCTCTCCTGATTGCCAAAAGTGCCGTGCATCACGCCATACTGAATTCACTCACATAATAATATTTGGCGACAGTTTCAAGCTGTGAAGCATATTAGTGTGCAGTTTCCTTCATTATTTTATCCGTCTGAAGTCGAAGTATTCTTCGCAGTACTCACTATATGGGCTACTTTTATTGTGAATGGCCAGGCGCCAGGAAGATATGAAACAACGGGCAGACTTACGGTTTTGTGTTTTAAGCTTTTAAGCTCTTAGACAGCAGAGGAGAAGGAAAAAGTTTCTGGACTAAAAAGAAGCAACCGCACTCGGAATTTTGTCTCTGTACCATTATCACCTATGGAATTTTGATATTTTAGTTTCATTTTAAATTTGCCAAATATTTAAGAATTTGTAATCGATCTTTAGATTTCCGTATTATGATCGATCCTGTTAACAAAACTTCAAAAAATACTAAATTTTATAGCATTTGCTTAATTAAAAGAAAGCTGTTTCCCAAATGAATCCTGTGCTTTCCTTACGTCTGATGCTATCCTAATGCATTCGTATTTTTGTCACTATCAGAATAAAGCAGAATATCTGATCAATAGTTCATCTTTTACGTCGAAATTCACAGTGATTTTGTGCAGTAATTTTGTTATGTATGAAGTTGACATTTTGAGGAAGAATTAGATGCAGATTTGTATGTAGTATGTGAAAGAGAAATGCCTGGATAATTACTGGTCATTTGCATCACTCACAGTAACAGACTTCGTTTCCTGCTGAGGTAATTGTGTTGTACTCCAAAGGAATTAATCGGGTTGTTATAAGGCAAAGTTTCTCCTGCTCCTTGGGTCTGTTCTTCCACAGCTCCAACTGTACTGGGTGATTCATAAATCTGTGTTCTAACATTAAGCGTCTGTTGTCGTATGCATTAATTTCTTTAAGACAGAGCGGAACCTGCCTATAAGAGGAACTCAAGGCACATAATTGCTTTCCGTTACAGAAAGGTTCCGTTAATACAGGTACTTAAAGTTTGGATCCTCGGGGTTCTAGGTAAGGTAAAGGTTCATCCTATAACAGGCCCTGAGGGCCCAAGAGGGGGAGTACACGTATAGCTCTACCCTTTTGGTCAGCCTCGGCACGAGGAGGGGATGGGGTGGCTAGCCCCACGCCCCGGCCGCTTTACCCCCGGGAAAGAAACCCTGTACCCATTGTATAGGGGCTGGGTGGGCCCCAGGGCCGGTCTGGACGGCTGCGGAAAATCTCGCCCCCACCGGGATTCGATCCCCGGACCGTCCAGCCCCTAGCGAGTCGCTATACTGACTACGCTATCCCGGCCCCCTCGGGGTTCTAAATCCTCGGAAATGAAAAATAGTTTTCCGCTGAAGACAGGTTTCCATTATGCACAGGTTCCGTTTAAGACGGTCCCACTGTATTATGGACACCAAGTTTTAATATGATCTTTTGACTTCTTCTGTTTTGTGTGTGTGTGTGTGTGTGTGTGTGTGTGTGTGTGTGTGTGTGTGAGTGTGTGTGTGAGTGTGTGTGAGAGGGAGAGAGAGACAGTCCATCTCTTGTTTTATTGATCATTATGATTGTTGGAGATTAAACGTGTTCGCAAATACCAGGCCTGTAGCCTGGAGATCCTCTGGCCCCGTCTGTATACAAACTGATTTCTTCTTTGTATTAGGAACGGATATTTCAGTCCAAACTTCCTTCATTACAACTGAAGACCTTTCATAGATCTCAGTTTACTCGAATTCTGCGTCGACTGCTTGGTTGAGAGGAACAGGCCTTGCCGGTGAAAAGTCTCCCTACTTCAAATGAATTGGAACCACTAGCGTTACAAAGAAAGCGAACTCTCGCCTCTGCCGTCCATCGATTTCCCCATGTTGCTGTCCGTGCTGAATTCATCCGAATATTCTCTTCACATCATCTTTAATTTCTTAAGGAAAAGGTAAAGTTCTGAGATAAATATGCCGAACTTGTGTAGTGGTTATTTTGATGTAGCACCATTTTTAATTTTCTAATGTCAATGAGGAATGTTTGTAAAACTTCCTATAAATTTTCGCACTGATGTCACCGTAAGACGGATTTTCAGTTTATCACAGTAACAAATAACTTGACCTACATGCTTACTTGTGAGGTGCTAGCGAGGGCATACAGGCAAATTTATAGACGTATAAAACGCTGCAGGGGCCACAAACCAAGTGATTTCCGTTAACGAAAATTTCTTCCAAGGAAGTTTTACACTAAGTTTCTAAGTAACTGACTGACTGACTGACTGATTGACTGACTAGTTCAACTACATACGCTAGTCAAGAAATTCCCCGCATTTTATGGAACCCGGATGTTCATCACCACATTCAAAAGCGGCCGCCACTTGTCCCTATCCTGAGCCACATCAATCCAGTCTGTGCCCTCCCATCCGACTTCTTGAAAATGCATTTTAATATCCTCCCATCTGCGCTTAGGTCTTTCGAGTGGTCTCTTTCCCTCAGGTCTCCTCACCAAAACGCTCTACAGTAAGTTTCTGATGACGAAAATTATAAGCTTATTGCAGTGGAAAGTATTATATTTTTAGGCCTTATATTCTAAATTTCAGTGATGGAAGAATCATTGTTGTCCTACTTTTTGGAACGTGTCTACGAGTTTTGCCTTTATGATGTATAATTTCTTAAAAATCTTTCTGTTATTTCGTGTAATTACGTACGGACCGATAACGGACTGACGCATGGGCAGATATGTGTATGTGTGTGTGTCTATAACAACTTGTGATGCTCTCCCTTTGTTTTGCCTCCTGTTCTCTGTCGAAGCCTTAACCTTCCCCAACACGGATACTCGGTTTCACAAATTGCTGCTTTGTCATGTGGCGATCCTTTCCTAGTTACAGTTCCGTTGTTGTTGAATTGTTGGTGGTCTGTTTGACTGTTGTAAGAGCTGTGTGGAATATTGAAATCAAGACGCAGGCCTTCCTTGAACCGTATAGGAACCAGTGGCAACAATACGTACAACCTACTCTACAATTAACATCCTACTTTCTTTTTGAGCACGCAGTTCATGTGCTGTTAAATGCTCCGTATAACACTTAACAGTACACGCAGATATTTCGCCAAACATAATTAATTTGTTGTGGGCCGGGATAGCGTAGTCAGTATAGCGACTCCCTACGGGCGTGACGGTCCGGGGATCGAATCCCGGGGGGGGGCGAGATTTTCTGCAGCCGTCCAGACCGACCCTGGGGCCCACCCAGTCACCTGTACAATGGGTACTGGGTCTCTTTCCCGGGGGTAAAGCGGCCGGGGCGTGGGGCTAGTCACCCCATCCCCTCCTTGTGCCGAGGCTCACGAACGGGTAAAGCTGTATCTGTACTCCCCCTCTTGGGCCCTCAGGGCCTGTTATAGGGTGAACCTTACTTTAGAATTAATTTGTTGGCCTTCACTTTGATTTCGAGGTTCTTTTTTGTGAGGTGGAACTGAATTTTTATATACAATGTATTTGAACATCAGACTTCAATAGTTGATTTGGTGTGGCCGATATTTTTGACAGCAGAATAGTGTTTACGTTTTATGATCGTCTCCTGTCACATGGAAGCCAGTTGCTGTATAATTTCCTCTCATGTTCTTTCGCTTCAGCCGATCCCAGTGGCCGCGCGGTCTAAGGCGTAGGTCTGCTGCCGAGCGCTTGCTGGGATCGTGGGTTCGAATCCCACCGGGGGCATGAATTTTTTTCTCTTGTACAGTGTTTGTGTTGTCAGGTAGAGGTCTCTGCGACGGGCCGATCCCTCGTCCAGAGGAGTCCTACCGACTGTGGTGTGTGTCTGAGTGTGATCAAGTGAAAATAAACAACCTCGACACCTACTGTGAGTAGGTAGAAGAGGGAAGGACTGCGAAACGAAACGTTTTTTCGCTTCGGTGATGTAGATGAGGCCTCAGCTAATCCCGCAACACCGAGTGGAGGGGAGGGGGTCTGGGTCAGAGGGGCCCAAAGCTTATGGAAAAATAGAATTTGTTTTGGTTTTTGTCGGACTGAACCCCGTTCTTGTGACAGAAGGCAGTATTCTGAGACATCTGGAAGTAACTTCGCTAGTAATTAAAGGGGGGGGGGCGTGGCTTCAGATTACCGAGTCGCAGGAGTGGGAAGCAAATTGCTACGCTGCTGCTTTGTTATCATGGAAGAAGCAGTGTTCTGGGGATATATTTTGGTCTTGTTTGTGGTGGTCACAGATGATGTGTTTGGCAGATAACTAATTATAAGGTGACCTCGACGGATCAGTCGATAGCACAAGCATATTTTGAATAATATGTAAAAGGCACTGGGCGATATTTAGTTAGAATTTTAAAGCAGGACATCCCCTTTGGTATGCAGATTACAAAAATATTGCTTTTAGTCTTTTAAAGCCTAGCGGTAACTTTATATACTACCAGGTTTAATATTAAAAAATTCTACGTGGTGCCCACATTGCGTTTATGTGTTTTGTACGGATCTCAGAACAAACGGCAACTTTTGTCTTATAAAACATTAAGAGACTGGTTTTTATAACCGAAGTGGAGAGTGTTTACAGCGCGGTACGCACTGAGTCCTTATATAAAACAGATACACTTCGTCTTTAAAGGGTTAATTACACAGAACCAACTCTTCCTTTTTTAATGCCATTTACATTATTAGTTTCGGCTCATAAGGGCCATCATCACGCCATAACAGAAACTATAAGCTGGAAAACTTCCCCTTGCAAGGGAGAGAACTTCCACCTACGAAACATATGCAGTTTACCAACTGAGAGTTTCTGTTGTAGCCTGATGATGGCTCTTATGATCCGAAACTTGTAGCGTAAATACGAATTTAAAAATGAAATGTTGGTTCTGTGTAACTAACTAACTAACTAACTAACTAACTAACTAACTAACTAACTAACTACCTAACTAACTGCCTAACTAACTAACTAACTAACTAACTAACTAACTAACTAACTGACTGACTGACTGACTGACTGACTGACTGACTGACTGACTGACTCCATGGAGCAGAGGCCTTCTTGAGAAGCTAACAGTTTCTCAGCTAGTCAAGAAATTCCCCGCATTTTATGGAGCCCGGAGGTTCATTACCGCATTCACAAGAGCCCGCCACCTGTCTCTATCCTGAGCCAGCTCAATCTAATCCATGCCCATCCCATTTCTTGATCCATTTTAATATTATCCTCCCATTATACGCCTGGGTCTCCCAAGTGGTCGCCTTCCCTCAGGTCTCCCCACCAAAATTCTGTATGTACCGCTCCTTTCCATCATACTTACTACATGCCCCGCCCATTTCATTCTTCTCGGTTTGATTACCCGAATAATATTTGGTGATGAGTACAGGTCATTAAGTTCCTCGTTAAACTGTGTAATTAACACAAACAAAATTTTTTAGTTAGAATTATTGTCATGTAGGAGATGGAGAGGAAATAAGGCAAGACGTGGAAATGGAAGGAATCGGAACGGAATGTGGGAGGCAGGATGAACGCTGAAGAAAATACAAAAGGGATGAAATTAAGAAAGAAGGACGATGTAGTGTCATAGGCGTATTGTACATTGTGTTCTATTATAGTACACAAAAATTCGCACGTCGATCCTGATGCTGCATGATGGAACGTCTTACAACAAACATAGCGCAGTACCAAATTAGGAAATTGGTGCGTAGCGTAATAATTGTGGCTGTGGCAGTGTTCCTAGATATTAAGGTCTTGAACGTTTTTCAGGAAAATAACTTCAACAAAGGATATAAATTTTTCCTATATTTCATGCGAAAGCATGTAAATACTGAACTAAGCCGTTTTATTTGTACCTGTTATCATATATTTCTACGTATCCATTATCTGCATCTAAAAGTTCCTTATATTTACAGACCTTTTCCACTTACGCCAAATACGAAGAGGAAATCACCCAGCTGCCAAGACAATGCATATTGCTGCGGTTTGCCGCTTTCTTTAAAATTAGTCGTTCGTGAAGCGCCTCCATTTTGCACAGATGGCCTCCCCTCTCGGCAGTGTTCGGGCTATTATACGCATGGCGTCCTCTGTTTTGCCACTGACATAACACTGACATTTGTTTCGTTCCACTCCTACACCGCTTCTATTTCCACATCCCACATATCCACCTTGAAATTACATTTATTTCTTTTCTTATTACAGCGTTCGTCCTATATCTGACTTCCCATTTTGCTGTAATGAACTCGGGCGAGGTTATCACTGCAACCATAGCCTCGCCTGAGTTCATTACATTCCCTAGGATGCGCCAAATGCTGGCCACTTGGAATATTGATGCAGGTAGCACACAAGCCCAAGGCTTTACCGTTTTCATAAAAAATTCGAAACTTGTGATTTTTAGTGATGAACTGCAGTTCGCATGAAACCCACAATACATATTAATTTATCTGGAACTCATGAATCTTATGATGAACAATATCGTGCCTGTAAGACATAGCACAGCATTTTAACTTTACGTTCACTATTTTTGGCAATAATCGTGGGTTTGACTAATTTCATTGACATTTAGATTTGGTGTTTACGCAACTGTTTGTGCCACAAGTGAAATTACTTGATCCTGTCACCGCAGGATCTTCGGATGTTTGTTGCTGGTGTTTTATACAGGGTATACACAAAAGAATGGTGCGGTTTCAAAAGTTAACAAGAAATTTATTTCTCATCTTACACGGGCACAATGTACACCGTCAGCAGCGGCAACTGTCCAAGTTTCTCACGCGTTAATCACAGTCCTTCAATGTGTGCACCCTGGGTCACACGACACACATCCACACGGTAATCAAATTCATCCCAGACTCGGTGTAGCGTGTCCTCTGTAATGGTCTGCAGTGCATGCGTTCCTTGAGGGACACGGGCAATGGCGGTACGTAAACGCTGTCTTTAACGCTGTTTACGTACCACCATTGCCCATGTCCCTCAAGGAACTTCGTGATCGGATAACGCATGCACTGCAGACCATTACAGCGGACATGCTACACCGAGTCTGGGATGAATTTGATTACCGTGTGGATGTGTGTCGTGTGACCCAGGGTGCACACATTGAAGGACTGTGATTAACGCATAAGAAACTTGGAGAGTTGCCGCTGCTGACAGTGTACGTTGTGCCCGTGGAAGGTGAGAAATAAATTTCTTGCTAACTTTTGAAACCGCACCATTCTTTTGTGTATACCCTGTATATCAACATTTACCCTTGATGATGGTACCGTAGTGTGCCGAAACATGTTGGGTTTGTAAGTGAACTTCCTCTACAGGCAATAAAAGTTCCTGTGCACATGTTTGTTTGTTGTGTTGCTATTCTAAAATGTGGTTTACTTAACAACTGAAATTTTCCGTGTATTTTTCCCCCGGGTCTTACACGAGTTTTATGTTGGTTTACTATATAGGAGAATTCTAGTTTCCAGACCTTATGGGTCTGCCCATTTCTTGTACTATTAAATTGTTATACCTTGGTTTATATTACGTTGAACCTGAACAGTATAACTTCAGCTTCATAAAGGCATTTCGTGCCTGTATGCAAGCAGAATTTCCAGTTGAGTAGGAGGCTGGTGGCAAGTGTTTGAAAGTGCTTGAGTGCGTGTGGGTGACAGTGACGAGATGGGCCTTGTTACAAGACTGGGCGGTTTGCTGTCTATGCATAATGTCCTGCAGTTCACTGTACAGAGGCCACCTGCACTGCTGGCCTGCTTATACTGCAGTAGTAACAAGTAAGAAAATATCAAAATATCTCGACAGTTGTGGTGCTTTTGCTCCGTAATTGTCGCTGTTACTGCTGCTGGTCCTGTTAGTAGTGATTGTGGTCAATGCACTCTAAGGGCAATGCTTTTTTTTTCTCGTAGGATTAGTCTTATATGTTTAGGCCGTCAACTGTTTCTTCGGCCTCTTTGGCTTTACGTTATTTGCCTCGCGAAAGCGTAAATATCTTAGTTACTGCACTTCTGTCGTACACGTCGAGATGTAGATTTTCTTGTATCTCTGTCGTACATAGAGACGTACCTGGTTTATTGTACGTATCTCGTACAGTGCAAAACGTCCACATTTCTTGCACTTGTCTGTTATTAGACAAGATATTCAGATCGTCAATTGTTTCTTCAGCTTCACTTCGTACTTCACAGACAACACTTGAGCATTTTAAAGCCTAGCGGTAACTTTACGTATCACCAGGTTTAACATTAAAAAATTCTACGTGGTGCCCACATTGCGTTTATGTGTTTTGTACGGATCTCAGAACAAACAGCAACTTTTGCCTTATAAAACATTAAGAGACTGGTTTTTATAACCGAAGTGGAGAGTGTTTACAGCGCGGTACGCACTGAGTCCTTATATAAAACAGATACGCTGCATCTTTAAAGGGTTGAAGTGTATGTAGTAATTGTATAAATATACGTAGCCCTTCTTTCAAAATCTCCTATTTTTAACAGTTTTAACCAAACTTAGAAGTTGTCAGCAAATCTTACTAAAGACACGAAATATTAAATTTCACGCATCCGGCCGTGGGAGTCGCTTTGTTCCGCGTGGGCGAAACGAGAGACAGACGTGACGAGGCTGTAAGTCGCTATTCGCGTTGTGAAAGAACCTAATAAAAACTAATCCGAACGGATTTGCGATTGGAGTCACGTCATATAAAACGGCCACAAGAAATAGTTTAGCTTAAGGCGGTGTCTTAAAGCTGTCGTGAAACACCTCATTAGAGAGCTGTCTGAGGATTACAGATTTGTGTCTAGGAGATGGCAGCACATTACTGTAAGATGACTCTCAAAAAAGTGTAAGACATTGACAAGTTATCTTTTCTCCTGTTCTGTGCGCTTTTGGTGATTTACAAACAATATAAGTATTAAGAAATAAAGTTAACAGTATGTTACTTGCACAGGGCTGGTCTCAATCTTCAGGAATATCGATGCTGCCCGCGCACGTACTGTTTCATTTGCTATGCATTTTATTCTTTATCAGTTTCAGAAATTTTAAAATATTTGACGAAGGACAACGTAGAGGATGGAAATATCCGATTAAGATTGCAGGTTATGAATTCACTGGATCCATTGTAATTTTTAATGACATCTTTTCCTGAGATCTGCGATCTTCTGCAATATTATGCGGCATCGTGTGATAATCCTTTACCGACGTTTCGGGACAACGTATCAGTCCCATCTTCAAGGGTGAGGAGTCCGAGAAGAAAAGAAAGCCGGATAGCCGTAACGTAGATTCTGTATGGGAAAGTGCGCGCGGTGATTGGTAGTCAGTACCCGTGATGACATATTTCCTGAATGAGCAAAATTAATGTCAGTCTCAACACACACTTACCTTCATTAGACAAAGAGCCATCTGTTTAATAGAGCAACATGTTTCGGCTCTTAGTCTTTAAAGACACACTGACGAGATCAACACACACACACACACACACACACACACACACACACACACACACACACTCGATGTTGCTCTGTTAGACAGCTAGAATTTATTGTCTAATAAAGACAGTTGTGTTGAGACTAATTGATTTTATTCTCTCATGCCATTGACAAACAAAACGGGTTGTTACACGTAAAGAAAAACATCTTTCCTGTTTTCTTATATTTTTTTATGTCGAAAGATTTTAAGTGTATGCATGGGGAATAAAGGGTTTCCGTCGTACGTGGGGTGCTGTGTCAGTCGGTAGTTCCCGTCTATCGGCAATCACCGTTGTATTCACTGTCACCTATTCTTCGGAGACACAATAGAAATCTCACAAAAAGATTCCTGTCACTTCCTACAAATGTGGATCTGTACATTTTTTATAGGCAGTCTAGCAGCTGTTAGTGAGTTCAAAGAGTTATATTCCGGAGACATGGACATCCATGACAAAAAATATTCTCGGATTCATGTGGAAAATTAAAATTTCCAGACTTGTCTTAAGTCTAATGTATTATTGTCTCAGTCGAATCATATGCCAGGCATTCTGAAGACCAGCTGCCAGTGGGGAAACAAAGCGACCTGGAAATGAAGACGTTTAAAATGCTATAACAAGGCGCCCCTATTTGTAAATATTATTTATTTCTGTAAAAACCGAAAGAAATCAGTACGTAAGTGCCACATCAGGGCTGAAATGGACTGAGAAGCCGTTCTTCTGTGATATGGCATCGTGTCAATGGGTAACCGATTTCCGACGTTTCGAAAAAACGTATTGGCCTCATCGTCAATATTCGAAATGCGTAGGAAGAAAAGATTTGTGTTATTATAAGTCTAGTCTTGCTTCGTTAGTAACAAAGTGTAATTGTTTAAGGCCATACACAGCCAGGCTTGACACAAAATAATTCGTCCCGTGTTTTTATGTGTTTCCTCTTATTCGCAGAGTTATCACCAGTTATTTCCGTAAAGAAGATGAACACATGGGTCTTAGAAGCTAAATGGACTGTGCTCCATGTGTCGTAGAACCTGAATTTTTATATGTAAGTTGGATGAAATTCAATATTAACCCTTTAAAGACGAAGCGTATCTGTTTTATATAAGGACTCAGTGCGTACCGCGCTGTAAACACTCTCCACTTCGGTTATAAAAACCAATCTCTTAATGTTTTATAAGGCAAAAGTTGCTGTTTGTTCTGAGATCCGTACAAAACACATAAACGCAATGTGGGCACCACGTAGAATTTTTTAATGTTAAAACTGGTGGTACGTGAAGTTACCGCTAGGCTTTAAAAGGTTAAGAGTGTTGGTATATTCATAATTTCGAATGACAACACAATAAAGACAACAACACTGTCTTCGATGTTATTGTAACGCGAATACTGAGGAAAGGGGAATTCTACGCTTGCGTTGAATAAAGATTTTCACGTAACGGTAACAACATATGTTCTGCGCTTTTGTTTCATGAGGCCTCCACCAGAGCACCTAGCGTTATTGTCTTAAGAACACGAGAAAGCTCGGCTGTCTCGTGTTCTGTAACGAAATATTGAAATAAATTTCTTTGCTTGTCAAGGAAAATAAAGTACAAGAAACGGAATGAATCGTGTTAGAGCAAAGAGCAGAGGTTAAGGTCACCCCGTGACATGCCTATTCAGACAGAGCGGTGGCAGAGATATAGCGCCAGAGGTTAAGGTCACCCCGTGACATGCCTATTCAGACAGAGCGGTGGCAGAGATATAGCGCCAGAGGTTGAGGTCACCCCATGACATTCCTATTCAGACAGAGCGGTGGCAGAGATATAGCGCCAGAGTTTAAGGTCACCCCATGACATGCCTATTCAGACAGAGCGGTGGCAGAGATATAGCTCCAACCGACTGCTCATGGCTTCCCTTGGAGTCTGATTTATCTCTGTGGTCCCCCGCCCATCGGAGAGGCTGTAACCTGTGAAAGTTACTTGATTTACACATTGGTAATCTGTATATTAGAATGTGTTTATCATCCTTCAAACATAAAAGTATCGTAACCCGCCGACACACAGTTTTACGGGAGACAGAAAAACTTGACCGAACATCGGGAGACCAACACTTAAGCCTGTTGTGTTTGTGCGGAAATGTAAGGGCAAGCAATATTTTTGTGGACGCAACATTTTGACAGAAAGTGTGTTTGTAAAGCAAATGTCTAATAATACGGGAATGTCAGTTGGACGAATTGTGTGGGCTACGATAAAATTGTCTTTTCATGAGCGTGGTGTTACTTTTATTTACAATATTGCATTGTTTTTTCAATATTTTGTTTAGGTGTAACAGATTGTTTACTTATACATTTAAAAGTATTCCGTTAATACTACGTAGATGGCATTACATTCGGTGTGTTCCTTGGGCCTCATGAACACGTGCAAATTTTTTGGATGCCCGCATTTTGGTCAGTGATAACCGAAATTAACATTTCTTTACAACATCAAGGAGGTTGCGGGATTTTGACAGCAAATAAGTCACCCAGCTGGAACCAGATGCAATCAGATAAGATGTGGGAAAAGCCATCAGATAAAACATCGCCTTCTGACAGAACTGTGGAAAATTATTAGCTAGTTGCTTATGCAGAAGTAATATTTGTCACTTTGAGTGCAGCGTGGGCTGTTATATCGCTCTGCATTTCAATGAGACCTTCTTGTAAGACGACGTCAACATCAACCCGCCTTCACTCCCATATGGATCCACCACCCAATCCGGAATATTCATATCCAGCAGGTCGCTGGACCGAACTTGCGTATCGCTATACAAATGCTTTAAATATTCTACATGCACAGAAAAGTCGTCATCTTGCATTTCAGTGTCAACAGTGGCCAGAGATGGAAATTGTATGAACTGGCGATGTTCGATATTAATCCAGCACTACTCTAGTTTTCCAAGGAAAGTAGTAATGACGTCTTTGCTTCAATATTAATCCAGTACTTCTGTAGTTTCTAAGGAAAGTAGTAATGGCCTCTTTGCTTCAATATTAATCCAGTACTGCTTTAGTTTCTAAGGAAAGAAGTAATGACCTGTTTGCAATATATAAGGATATCGCTTTTCCCTGTAATTGTTTTTCAACAAATTCAGCTTTTCAGAAATATCTGAGAGATAAAATATCTCACATTTAACAGAAAATATCTCTTCTCCGAACTGCATATCACTTGAAAATGACACAGAAATTCACCAACGCGCAATAAAACGATGAAAAAATTTCCCTGTGTGTGTATTATTACGCTTTCAAAATCTTCGTAATTTTCCGCGCAAAATTGTCGGAAAAGACGATCTCGAAGTGTATAAGATTTGATAAGGTGTGTAACCTTTATTTCAGCGGCAAGAGAATCGTGGCAAATGTCCTCCTAAAATTTTGGAAACCGTAAGTGTGTGAGCCACGCAGTGTATGCAGAAAATGCCAGGCACAGCATTTGCACAATGCGCAAGAAGTCTCCTGTATCTGCTTACTATTCAAGCAGCACCATCTATTGAACAAGCTGTCATATTTTCAAAAAGGATATGGTTTCCTTTGAAATAACTCTTCACTTCTTCAAAAACTCTTTCATTTTTGGTGTCATGAGCTTTCAAGGAAAATCATTTCCTCTCTGAGCTGATTATTGTCCATGAACCTAACGTATATCACCGGCAGGGCTTCATGATCCCGTGAACAGCATTCGTCGATTTGCATAGCAAAGTTTTTAACTTGTAACAGTGCGAGTAGTTGCTTTTCAACATCACTTGCCAATTCATCAATACCCCTTGATGCTGATGAGTTGCTCAAAGGGATTGCCCGGCTGCTTTTACATTCATAACAGTTGAAATTACAACAGAGACTTCTGGCAAAATCAATGATTCAATTATATTATGTTGTTTGCCAGCTTTTGTATTAATTTATGAATGTCGTACGATGCAACTAAACCTTTGTCTAATGCAGCTGCTCTTTCACAAAACATTCGTTTAACGGCTCTCTTCGTTTGATAATTATGACACAGTTTTCTAAAGTAATCTTAATGGTTTGTCTTTCTTGTCCTTTTATGCCGTCTCCAAATGCTCGGCGTGTTACATAGCCGCAAGCTTTCGCTTGATAGTGTATTAATAATTATTAACCTTACAAATCTTAGCGGTTACTTCATGTACCACCGGTTTAATATTTAAAACTTATACTTTCTGCCCACACAGTGTATTTATGTGTTTTGTATGGATGTCACAAACAGCGACTTTTGTCTTATACAGCATTAAGTGATTGGTTTTTATAAGCGAGATGAAGTGTTTACTGCGCGGTACGAAATGGGTGTTTAAATAAAACAGATTGCATTTCGTCTTTAAAGGGTTAAACGCAAGGGCATGTTACTATTCTGGGGTGATGGAATAAAACCGTGACCAAGATACTCAATGCAGTGTCGCTGACATTTCTTTTTCGCCGCACTATTTACAGGTAATCTGATATTAAGAAAAATTAATTACACTAATAATAATAATAATAATAATAACTTTTTATGTCGAAGCTATTCCTACTTCCTGTTTCTTCATATTATTTCCATCTTAAGTGATTTATTTTTAGTTCTCAGAAAATGTTTTTTTACTGTGTATTGATTTTATCTAGCACTTCGGCCTCCTTCTTATTTTTGTTTTTAAACTGATAACTGTGAAAATGTCTAGAACCGATGAAGGAATTATTGAAGTAACTTTATGAGAGGTTTGCAGAATGTGATATAAAGGATTTTAAATTTATATGTAAAATACGTTTACAACTCTATCGAAAAGCCATACAATCAGTGACAAAGAGAGAGTTTGCCAAGAAGATAACTGAATTCGTGGACCCCTAGCTGCGTTTCTGCGGAAATATCTCAACTTTGTGCTTTTCGCTAACAAAGAACATTCAAGAAGTTCTACGAGATAATGTTACACAAAACTGAACATCACAAGAGCCGTGAAAAGAGAGGCCTGTTGCCTTTTTTCGTGCAAGGGAACGATCATGATATGGTTTGATTCCATAATGCTTCGTGTGTTTGCAGCATTAACGGAAAATATTTGTATGTTTTACTAAAGCCAGTCCACATCCATGGAAATCTACAGGACACCAAAGAAGTAAGATTACCATAATCTTCACAATAACACCCGAAGACCCAAAAAAAACCCCACAACTTAATAACTAAACACAATACATTAACGAATCTTATGAAATTTTAACGTATAGAGAAGGCCTTCTCTGGAAATAAAGCAATTAGCTTGCATATACATTTATAACAACCAATGTAACTTGAATAATTGTGTTTCTTGAAAAAAGTCCGATGATGGCACATTAGTGCCGAAACCGGTAGCATATACGGCTTTTAACATTTTAACCTTTATTTTAATAAAGAATTTGTTGGCTATAAGACGGACCTTACTCATTTAAGTATTATATAAGCCAACGGAGATGACAAACATCAAAATAATCCATTAGTCTATGTTTTCCGTATACGTTTCTTTTGCGTTATTTTCATTTTCCTATGAAAACATTTATTTTGAAATATCTTATGTATTTTCATATTATCTGACAGACATATATTTAAAAATAATGTCAGTGTCAAAGAACTTCATGAATGGTAAGTTTTTCGGAAGATAAAAAAATTATCCGTACCAGGGACTTCTCTTCATGCTGAGTACGACAAAAAAACATGGCAAAGCGGAAGGACTTTTTTTATTCACGGCATTCGTGTATCCGTAAAAAATTAAAATATTACATACCAAAAGATGAGATACACTTCCTAAACAAATATCCCTATATTATTTGACTGTCCGACTTGCAGATCGTATTGATATACCGTACGACACATTTACTCTTTCCTTCTCGACATAAAAGTCAGCACTGCACAGGTGGCGCAGTGAAACAATGGTTGTACTAGCTTGTGCAAAAACAGTACAGGAACATAGTGGAATTAGGAGGGCAGGGGAAGTTAGGGAAAAAAGAAAGGAAAAGTGCGTTATGCGTAGGCTTATATCGTTGACATAGTGCCTAACATGGCACACACTTCTCGCCTTATCTCCATGGAAGGAGCTTCCTCTACCGATTGTGTTGAAGTCTGGGTCGGTCCCATTGCTGACTTGAAAGCTGTAAGCGTGGGACAGCTCAGTGCCGTTGCTGTTTACCCACATCTGATCATGCAGCGTGTCGTGTAGTTTCTGTACCGGCTGCAGTGAAACGACCCCTCTCGCCCCCGGTTGCCAGTATTTCTATACCCAACATTATGGATCATCTGAGTCTCTTAACCTTTTGAAGCCTAGCGGTAACTTTACGTACCACCAGGTTTAACATTAAAAAATTCTACGTGGTGCCCACATTGCGTTTATGTGTTTTGTACGGATCTCAGGACAAACAGCAACTTTTGCCTTGTAAAACATTAAGAGATTGGTTCTTATAACCGAAGTGGAGAGTGTTTACAGCGCGGTACGCACTGAGTCCTTATATAAAACAGATATGCTTCGTCTTTAACCTTTTAAAGCCTAGCGGTAACTTTACGTACCACCAGGTTTAACATTAAAAAATTCTACTTGGTGCCCACATTGCGTTTATGTGTTTTGTACGGATCTCAGAACAAACAGCAACTTTTGCCTTATAAAACATTAAGAGACTGGTTTTTATAACCGAAGTGGAGAGTGTTTACAAGGCGGCACGTACTGAGTCCTTATATAAAACAGATATACCTCGTCTTTAAAGGGTTAATTTGGGTCATCCCGGTGTGTTATACTAAATACAGTGATAATAAACACAGTCAGACACACCACAGTATATGTATATGTTGCGCAGTACGTTATTTATTCTAAGGTTGTGCCAATATACTTAATGTTTCGGCTTGGCCGAGCGGAAACGTATAGTATATTGGCACAACCTTAGAATAAATGACGTAGTGCACAAAATATACATATACTGTGGTGTGTCTGACTGTGTTTATTATCACTGCATCTGAGTCTCATTCAGCGGGACGTAAGTTATAAAATAAAATTGTGCTATTAAATAAGTTAAAATTCTGAGGTAAAATTTGTGATTTCCACACTGAAAATTTATGCTCTCTTCTTTGTAACTAGACTGTGTGTTTTCTGGTAGGTGGGTTACGGCGTTGTCTCCATGTTCAGGGTATCTTCTCATAAACCTGAAGACCACAATTTAGGTCTCCATACAACTAAATTTGGTATTCATATCACATGTTAGGTCAAGTGTCTCAAAATTTGCGTGCGCGGGCCAAAGGGATAATGGCCACATTAAAGGCGATGTCACACGTCATTATGTGTAATGAAACAGATATTTGTATTAGAATTAAACACGTAATTAAGAATACGTCATACTTTTATTAATACAATTAAAGATTTTATGATGAAATTTAAAGCTTAGAGTATTTTTATATATTTGCTGATTTATATTGTGTTACCGTCGACGGATGCAAATATTGCGCTTTAACCCTTTAAAGACGAAGCAAATCTGTTTTATATAAGGACTCAGTTCGTACCGCGCTGTAAACACTCTCCACTTCGGTTACAAAAACCAGTTTCTTAATGTTTTGTAAGGCAAAAGTTGCTGTTTGTTCTGAGATCCGTACAAAACACATAAACGCAATGTGGGCACCACGTAGAGTTTTTTAATGTTAAACCTGGTGGTATGTAAAGTTACCGCTAGGCTTTAAAAGGTTAAAGACGAAGCATATCTGTTTTATATAAGGACTCAGTGCGTACCGCGCTGTAAACACTCTCCACTTCGGTTATAAAAACCAGTCTCTTAATGTTTTATAAGGCAAAAGTTGCTGTTTGTTCTGAGATCCGTACAAAACACATAAACGCAATGTGGGCACCACGTAGAATTTTTTAATGTTAAACCTGGTGGTACGTAAAGTTACCGCTAGGCTTTAAA